>VYZP01065587.1:149-18780 GCA_013400635.1 Hypocryptadius cinnamomeus | reverse complement strand
AGAATTGACTAAATTTATTGTGATTTAGCCACAAATTTATAGTGTATTTAACATGATTATGTGCTCAATTTAACACATTTATCAATCGACCTGAATATATGCCTGCTGGGGTTTAAACTTGACAATGGCAACACAACATGATCTGTCATTTATATATTTGCAACACACATTTTGGAGCTAATTCACTTCTCATTCGATGAAGAAAAACTTTTACACTCACTGCAGTTATTCCAAAATTATGCTCACAGAATTTGCAAGAAAAAACAGCCCCATAATCCTTACAGAATAACAGAAATTATCTATACACAATTTGGACTAGAGCTTCATATGCTGTGAATCATGTAGGTGTTTTGATTTAGAACAGCTGAAATATCTATCTCACCAAACATAAATTACAGGCTTCATCTGAGAGGTAAATCTCTGGGAATTTTTGGCTGACATGGAATCTATGTGCTGTTTTCACATGCAGAGTCTGGGTATTACCAGCCAAAATCTTAACTTGCTGAATATTGCAGGTTATACTCAAGCATAGCTATGTAAGAAGTTCAGAAAGTTAAGCCATACTTTCAGCTCTTAGCCACCTCTTCTTCCTAACTTGCAGCAGAAATTTCAGGAAAAAAAGGCATTCTTTCCATTTCCTTGACATTGCTCAGGACTGGAAATCTTTTTTCCTTGCCTTTCTATCATCATACACAACCCTCTTTATCTCTCTGTTTACCTCTTCTAGGACAGGACAAAACACATCCTTTCTATGTGTCCAGGGTGAAACAAAACAGAATCCCTTCCATTCAGTTCGGTTGTCTGAGGATGTGTATCATTCTTGCACTTTTCTTCCATGGCACTGTGTAGAGATCTGCATCTTTCCTTAGAGGGGATCAGATCTATACATGCATGGTAATTTATTCACTACAATTGGTTTTTAAGTTCCTACAGTCCATCTATATCTATCTATCTGTCTATCTATCTATCTATCTATCTATCTGGTGTACTATTCCTTTGGGAAACAACAGAAACTGCACACATTTCTTACAACATCAGTGAATTTTTACTTGTCTCTTAACCAGGATTCAGTCACTGTAAACAGGAATAAGATGAGGCAGTGTGACACAGACTGCCAGGAGATGTCTTAACACTCCAACCTGGTATTTTCTGCATTGACCTGCTTAGGTTCCAGAGATTTCCCTAAACTTTACCCCTTTGGTTAAAAATCTGAATGCGAACAGATTGTTACCCAACAAATTATCTCGATGCCATAAATATAATTAAGAATGTGGGGCAAATTCCAATCATTTTTAAAATGACATAGTTTCAGTAAAGATCATTCTGTATTCTAAAGCCTCAACTGATTACGTTACAGCAGCTTAGCTGGTCCACTGTGGCTGTCTTTATGCAAGCAAATTATAAGTTACCTGCCCTATAGCTGGGCACAGAAATACTGTCTTCTAGTGCTAGAATTGTGCTATTAGCATGTAACAAGTAACTTTTTCCCAAATAATTTCTGGGTACAGTTCAAAAGTTAACACTAAATGGACATTGCCACAAAGAAGTCACATGTTCATAGTCAATCTCTTTTGGAGGCACTGGGGATTCATTAGCACAGGCATGGACTGTTAGCCTCAGTTACTGTAAACATTTCTGAACACTTTTATTTTGCCAGCTTGTAGCTGTGGTATGCTCTAAATTTACTCATATTGCAAAGCAGAAAAATTATTCTGAACACCACTGGATAGCATTTAAACTGAAGTGCATCTTGAAAACCAGGACTAAGATTGAGTCCTGGGACTATTATTACACTCAGCAATGGTTCTTAAACCTCTGTAACATACTCATCATACATTTGATGCCTAAAATTCAGCTATGTTATGAATGCCTTGTAGTGTAGTATATATTGCTCTTATGGTGACTAGCATTCCACAACAAATTAAGAACATACTCTAGTTAGGAAGCCTGAGCTGGGATAATTAGATGCCGAGCATGGCTCTGTTACATAAAGATTGCAAAGTATCTCTTCTTGAAGAAAGGGATAAGTATGCACATGTAGTCTGTGTCTGCAATTAATAATATAGCAGTGCTGTCATGGACAACAGGATCAATAGATTAAACCACCCCCGACCTCATTATAATTCAACAATGTAGGAGGAGAAGGTCATGGCTGTACTCAGGGGTTAAAATTAAGAGGAAGATTCATTAACTTTGAATCCACCTCATCATGCCTGCAAGTCTGTATACAGAGAGATGGCTTTACATTCTTAATAAGATAGGAAGCACTAGGAACTGAAAGAATTAGAAATAGCTTCAGCGAAGTAGAATTTAAAACCAAACAGCATTAACTATAAAACAAGGTAGTAATTCAAGGAATATGTGTGTTCTAAACAACACTCATAAATGCATTAATAAACAGATAAATTCAGTTATATTATATTGAACTCTGATATTTTTCTGACATTACTTTTGGAAATTAATGATAATCAACAATGTAGGAATGCTGTGCTTTAATTAATGACAAAATAGGACTCAAAAACATTATGCATGACAAATATCTAATGAAAGAAAAAAATCTTTGGTACACATTTTATTTTGTGACCTTTTCTTTGCCTTCCTCCTATTTTGTAGAGGACTCTTACTTTGGAGAAATGCATGGGTACTAGTATGGCTTTTGGCATCACAGAAAGATTAACATGATAGCAAACTTGAAATCGTGGTCAAGTTTAGTTCCAAGGATATAGGGTGGCACTGATGGCACCAGCTCCTACACTTTTTATAGCCAGCCTTACAGCAGGAAAGAAAAGTACACTGTGTTAGTGTAATGATTTCTGTAAGTTTGTATCTTTGCCCCGGCAAAGATCAAGAATTATACGCACATGTGCTTTCACCTGCTTGTTTTACATCCACTCAGAAAGCAAGTAAGAAGATGGTTTTGTCTTCTCTGTTCTGATGTTAAAGCACTGACTGTTTTGGTTTTTTTTGCTTTGTTTTTTTCTAAAGATGTTATCCATGCCAGGTATTTTCAAATTAAAAGGTGTAGTCTCCAGCTGCTTCAGGAGATGGGGTGGACACCATGATTCCAATGGTGTGAAGGTGGGTGGTTGCACTTCCCATGCTGCTAGGGAGGAAGTGGCCCAAGCAGTAAAGCACTTCTGTGGGAATGCTTATACAGTGCTGGAAAACAGCACCACTCCCTGCCAGCCTGTTCCCACCTGTCTCTGGCTGACCAGAAATGGGGGAGTACAAAAGTACTTAAAATTTTATTTAAAAACTCAGCCTTTGTTTGCCCTGAACATTATTCTCTCCAAGAGAAGAACCAAGTCTTCTACAACCCTGTCTTTGTTTAAAATAACAGTAAATGATTTTCAGTACTCCTCCTGTGAGCTTTGCATGGTAGAGTGCTGTAAGCTGGGAGCAGAAGTTGTGTATGCAGTACCTGCATGTGTGAATGATGGGACATGACAGAAATGGGGTGCACGTGATACTCATGTCCATGTCATACCAGTGTAAAGAGCAAAGCTGAGGGGCAATCCTGGACTCCCCAGCCTGCATTCAGGATGGTGCTAACTCACCTGGATAGAACCTGTCATGCTACCTGCTTATTAAGAGCATAGGCAGAAAATTCACAAGTCTGGAAAAATAAAAAGAGAAAGGCTCTGCAGGCACACCCTCATTACATACTCACACTGAAGGCAAAACAGATATCTGAGGACTAGTTTTATATGCAAAAAGAATCTCTTGGACAAGCACTTACTAATTAAGGAGACACAGCCTCCCCTCAAGTCATACCATGTTCTATGTCCACAATGTGGACGTTACACTGGTGGACTCCAAGTGACAAATACCAAACTTCAAGGTAGCAACTTTTGCTCCATTTCTGAATTCTTTGGGATGCAGAAAGATTTACTAAATTTTTTTTTCTGCTATTGGAAATAAGTGTTTTTCTTCTGGAGTTTTTCCCCAGTGGTCATTGTGTAAGATGACCTTGTGAAAGTTTGAATCTACTGACTCAGAAAGTCTCAGCTTGAAAGATAGTAAAATATTCTGAAAAGTATTGCAATTTGTCATCAGCATTGCAAGAATAAGGTGATGAAAATCAAGAAATATTAAGCAGACAACTATTTTAAAATTGCACAACCTTTTTAAATCAACAAATTTGAAATTACACAGCATAAACAAAGAAGACAATAGAGTTTCATTATAGAGATGTCCTGTACTCTCTGAACTAAATTCTATGATCTCTCAGGTCTCCTAAATTATATACTCTCAGTGCTTTTCATGGTGTTTAAATTTTAGCATAAATAAAAAAACCTACATGCAACTAAATACTCTGAATTTAAGTCATGCTAGCTGAGGTTTAATTGAAAAATTATCATGATGCTTTTTCATCCTCCTCAGAGTTAATATTTATTACCTACAAAACACACCAAGGCTAGAATGACATCGAAAATACATATAGTAGGGAGTTTTGTGGCAATTTTGTATCATCTTCTAATACAATATAGCAGCATCTCTAAACCAAGTTCCTACAGAGGATATATCGTGCCTATGTGTTCTGAGTTCACCAGCAGATGAAATCCGTTTCTCAGTAACACAAATACTGGCTTAATTTACAAAGATTTATAGATCAATTTCTTGCCTGTAGGCCGTGTATCACAATCCTGTATTGAGCTCCTTTCACGCCCTTAAGGGCAAGCTTCAGGAAAAGCCTTTTGGATCACGTATCCCTCCATGTTAATTTTTAAAATGATGCGCTTTCTTGCTAGCTTTGAACAAACCTTAAATATGCTAGCCAAAATATTTGCTGACTTCTTTTAATCTCTAATCCTTCAAACTTTTTCTACCAGGTGTACGGCTCTCTAACAGCAAACTGTGATACTTGTGGTGGCCTGAAAGGAAACACTCTCACCTACACACCAGTTTAAAATCTGATTTTTTAAAGCAAATACCTCTTATCATACTGGGCTAAATATTTCCACAACTATTCTAAGCCGTGTAATAAATAATAACCATGTATTTTCCCTATAACCCTAGGAAGCTGGATTACAAACTGAAAGCTAAATCACATTATTTCTAGTTTGTTTTTCAGTAGAAACAAAGACACGACATACATATTTTATTTTCCATACTTTCATGATTTGTTGTTCATAAGTTTACACAACCAATATCTTTTCAGCATAGTTATTACTAAAATTTCTGCTAAATACTAATAAAAGTGAAAGACAGATTGAACACAGCTGGCATAATATTTCTCCTTCCCTTTCTCTGAAAGGATCAGAGGTAATGAAAAATCAAAAAAAGAAGCTAAAACCCCATTCAAAAATGCAGCTTATCAGATAAAAATATATACCTGCAGTTATACTTCATGTTCTTTATATGTTTTAATAAGCTTATAAATTAAAAAAAAAAAAAGCTTTAATAGAACACGCTTTACATGCTGAAAATGGGTCAAAAATATAAGTTTAAAATTTTGCAAATTAAAACTAAACTCAGTACTTAAAAAAATGCATTGTATAATGTTCCTACTTGCAACTAAGTCCTAGCACAATAGTTTACAGAGACTTTCTAATTTCTATGTGTAACATATTTTGTTTTGAAATTGAATACATTTTCTGTGAACTGAATGAAGTATACAAATAACTCTGTAATAGGAGAACCTTATTCCCTGAATAAAAATTTAGTTGGTTCATAAGAAAGAATTTCTGTTCATATGGCAATGAAAACATTCAGAAATATTTTTGAACTTTACAATTGTGTTTAATGATTTCTCTGAAAGAGAACCTACTAATTTAAGATCAAAGGAACAGAAATAAATAGTAATTTAGCTGATGGCTTTTCTTTTTTAGCTTATAGTCCCTGTAAGCCCATATTAAATCATATACTTAATTTATTCAGGAAAGATAGCAAAGGGAAAGCAATATTTACCCTCTACCATCCTCTCCATAATTAACATCTGTTAAACTTTGGAAGCCTAATCCACTGGTCAAGTCATGCATGTTTTCACTTGGAATGACAACTATTTCAGCAGCAATAAATATTTATGCTGGTTCTATACAGGAGAATAAATTTCTGGTTTTGTCAGCTGCATAAGCAGTAGACTTACGTGATGCAGACTTAGGAGGGCTGTGCAAGTGTACATCACTTATCTGCACTAAGAAGTTGCTTCAAAAGTTGAATTTCATATCAGAAAGAAAAATAAAGATATTTGCTACCTCTGATCTTCGCTTGGCCTTAAATGAGCTGAGCCTGTTTTTTTATAATTTCATACAATCTCTTGTGTATTTCTGTAGCTGTATCTATATATATTTCATCAATAAAGTAACCAAATCAAACATTAATGAATTAAACCAGTTATATTTCTTTTGTATATAACCCCTCACATCCCCAGAAGTTTCATTACTTGTTTGAGCACCACGTAATACAAAATGCAAATCTTACTAAGACCTGCACAACCAGTACCTTTGATTTTGGTCACCAGAATTTAAGATTGATATGCAGTAAAGTAAGTACAAAGAAGGCATTTAATTTTCTTCTGTGTCAATGTGTATGGACAGGAAATCTGGAAGAATTTTAATCATATTTGAGACTGGCATGTAAACATAACGCAATATATTGAATTACCATCTACATGAGAAACTTAGTGAAAACATTGGCGTAGTGAGGATAAAGGATTCTGTATAAACAGTGAAAACCTTGCTCTTGATTGTAACTCTAAAAAAGAACATGTCTTCTGTTCTGATATGTTAAGCAGTAAAAGAGTCGTCTTAATCTTTTTAAGAAAGTCAGCCTTCAGGTTATAAGCTATTTACAAGAGTGCTGAGAAGAGTGAAGATTATCAGTACTGACAAGAGAATAACTTTATGAGTATTAGCATGCTGAGAGTATAAATAGAAATACTAAAAAGTGTACTTGTTATCTACTACATGGTTAATTAATTCATGGCACAGTGGTGGGGCTGTGGTAGTGGTGTAAGACATTGAGACATCTTATTCTACATATTTTCCATTTGTATATCAGGTACAAATACTGAGAATATAGCTGCTATTTAACAGAGGTGAGGAGGTCAGAAGAAATGTGAACTGCTTACTTTGCCAAAAACCATTCCTAAAGTATATACAGTGAGATTGGAAGTCCTGTGGTATTCCTACTGATTTACTTATCTTAAACATATGACAGCTTACATGATTTTTACCCTACTTCAGAGGGCTCTTACTACTACAGTCTAGCATCACAATTTTTTACACAACCATGATGTGTCACAAAGAAAGAGAGGGACATGAAACAATTCAAACTTTCTGGATTTTCTACTGGCACACAGATTTTTTATTGTTGAGTACATAAGTAAACACGTTGCAGAGAGTAAATGTTATGCTCCCTGTTGCAAGTATTTTTAAGGCAACACAGAGCTTTTTAATTTAAAAACATCATATGCATTTTTACAAACAGCTGGTGTTTAAAGTATGTTTGTAAGCAAATTGCAGTTGATGTTTTCTCTGCTAATTTGGTACCGAGGGACAATCTCGAAAATTAGATCTACATATGACTAACAAAAATCTGTTGTACAATGTAATTAACAGAGCCAAGGTAGACCCCCAGAAAATGACACTAAACACAAGAGGTAAGTCTCAGAGCTCTTGTGTCATCATGTTTGCATTATGATTCATGCATCAGCCGGCTCCAGTGGAGCCTCTGGAAGCAGCTTTCATCCCTGCTGAGCAGGGGCACTGCGCTCTCTGCTGGGCACAGAGCTGGCACGGGCAGAAAGCAGAGGGGAGCTTTGGGAGGTGGTGGCCACCACAGCTGTGCCCATCCCAAGCCCCTCGTGTGCAGCTGTAGCTGCCATGCGTTAGCCCTGGAAGAGCTGTACCTCCTCCTGAAACACGTGGAGTGTCTCCCGAGCACAGTCCCTCTGCACAGCAGCCGGGGGCTGCCTGACCTTTACAGGCCCACAGCAAATACTCTAGGTTAGAGACACCCCAACCCTGTCCGTGTGAGTCTGACTCGAGGGCCTGATGAAGGCAGAGAGGCTTTTTAACCAGCATGAACCATTACTGCCTTGGTCTGGCTACAAGGAAACATCAAATGCCCAGAGGCCTTTGTTTTCCAGCCCTGGCCTGGCACATTTACACCAGCCAAGGGCAACAGCACTACTGGCACATCCCAAAAGCTGGCCTAGCACTTATGAGGTGGGAAATAGGGCAGTGGAGGGGCAGGGTTCCCTCCCTCTTCCCAGACATGCCAGATGACATCCTCAGGGCTGTTCTTCATGCTATGGCCTGGCCCTGACACTGCAGCTGGCTGAGGGCTGCAGAGGGCTGGTTTGGATGATGGACTGAGGTACTGTGAGGGCAGCTCTGAATGCCAAAAGCAGAACAATATGAAACCTTAAGGGACAAAACCTCAGCTGCTGCTGAACCATCTCAGTGGCCACTATAACTTTGTCTATTCCATCATTTAAGTCCTGCAACTATTTCTGCCTGTGTCAGCAGGCTCACAGAGCCTAGCTGCTTTTATTTTGTGTTGGGAACATCAGCACTATGTTTTGACCTTTATCCTTAAGTTCCCATGGACTGCTTCAGAGGCGAAACTATTCTGACAAGGTTATCCTAAAAGTGAGTGGCCCTGACAATTTGTACATCCTTAGATAAAGACTAAAAATTCAGGAGTTGTCCGTCTCTGTAACTCCTCATCTTCTACTCCATATTTCAAATGTATTAGAATGGGGATCTTTTCATCATGGCAAGTGTCTTCAAAAATCAAGCAGTGATGGCCTGCTCCATCCTTGCATTCAGATAATCGCATTTCATCTCCAGATGCCAGCCCCTCCTAAGCACAGTGGAGGCGCTCTACAAGAAGGGACGTATGCATGCTGTGACTGCCAGATATTTTGCAAGTTGGCACCATTATCTCCTGCCAGAAGACACACCAAGGTGGCAGCACAGCTGTTGGGCTGTTGAGGTGCTCAGCATACCTCCATCAGTCAGGAACACTATGCCAAATCCCAGACAAAGCTCTGTTTGCTGCTTCCTCCAGACCTGCACCGATGGCTTCGTAGGACAGCTTGCACCCACTGCTTGGGAGTGGTGACTTTGCTCTCCAGTTGTCACCATGAGGGCACAAGGTGGGCAAAGGAAACATGTTTAGGGCAGTTAATCACTCCTTGAAGAAGGCATCTGCATTTTGCAGCACAACAAAGCTTTCATGACAGGCTCCTGTGTATTTTTAAGTTTAGTAAATGTGTACATATCCTACACAAATATGTTTGAAGTAAATGTTAGAATCAGTAATGGGTTTTGTTCTTCTGATTGCAGATTTAATCTGATTCCCCATGACTGTAGTAACTACATTTACAGCTACAGTTATTAGAGGAGAAGGGGATACACTCTCTGTGTACACAGATGCAGTGAGTGAGTCAAGAGCACCATCTCGTGGTTTTCCCTTTCCAGAACAGATTTCATTTTTAAAAATCTCTATACTACAGCATAATTTCCTCACAAGGAAAGTCCTTGGCTTTGGGAGGTGGGAAAAGAATTCTTATTTATAATCTTAAACTAGATTCCTTCTTTTTAAAGTCTCTAAGTCAGGGCAGACTTTATATTTTAGGGCTAAATATACAGAATTTTTGAGAGTGGTCACTGACACAATTATGAATTATACACTTTTAAAAAAGAAACCAACGAAAAGGAAAACATTCAGCATGCTGAAATTTTGCTTCCTTGCAGTGAAACCTTTGGCTAAGGAGAACATATCTGGCACAGGTTGCAGTTTTGCCACACATTAGAAATCAGGCTCTGAGGTGGCGAACTGGGCTAAGGTGCCAGTAGGTGCAGAGTTGAGGATTGTTTTTTCTCATTTTGATTCTTACATGTCCCACAGTCCTCAGAGCACAAAGGCTTCTGCTGGAGGATATATTAAACTGATAAGTGCATCCAAACTTGTCCCTGTTCGTCCAAGTGACTCTATCATCACTATCAGGCACTTCTCTTCAGCTTCTCTCCTCGCTGTGCTGAGAGTTGAAATTGCCTTTAATGACTTGCAGAAAGGTGCAAGCACCTCGAGCATCTCCTCGGGTTTTCCAGGACAGCATCGTAAGTGCAAGAAAGAAGAGCTGAAAAATGCAGATACTAAATATCGATTTCAGAAAGTCCTAAATGCCTACCTTTGTCTGTCTCCCAGCTAGCATTAGTATGAAGGAATAATCTGTCTTCACAGCTGTTCAAGCTGGGGAGAGCAGCTGCTAGACACAGCAATTTACACAGCAGAGGAACGTCCCGCCCTTCCTCACCATGCAGAGCCACTACTAGAGATAAGTAAGTAACTGGAAGAAATCTGTACTTGCACCAGGAGACTCTGGCAGCCTGCAGGTATTTATCACCCTCTGTAGATCTGAAAGGCGCATGCAGTGTGGGTAAGCAGCTTATCACATTCCTGCAAAGTCACTGGGGCCGCCAACTGCTGAGTTGGAAAGTGCTTTTTGAGAACAGCTGCAGTACCTGAGGAGCACTGATCTCCATATGGCATTGCCGCGCTCTTGCCCTGGTATGACTCACACCGATTGCATATCAAAGGCAGGTCCAAGATAGCTCAGCAGAGACATTCACAACAATCGGCATCTACGACTTTCACACCCTCGGCACACAAATCACTCTCCTCAGCACTCCTTGGGGCACCTACTAGTAGTAACACCCATCATCCTCACTCTCTGAGGACCTGCTTTCTCTCTCAGCAGTATTGCTAGCATGCCTGGGTGGGGACTGATTGTCCACCTTCTTTTTCTGCAGCTCACCATTCACTGAAACTATTTACAAGAGCAAATATCCTGCGACTTTCAGCAAGATGCATGGTTTTATTCAGGCTCCATGCTTAGTGTCATTAGGCAAGGTTTGAAGTGCTGGGCAGGATTATGATAAAGAAAGAGCTGTGCCACCCTAACACATCCAATGCATAAGAAAATGTAAATGTTGATAAAAGATCAAGGTCGTTAAGATGTCGCTCACCTGTTGAAGGCTGCAATCTTGAATGTCTATTCTGATTAAAGCTAGGTAAGCAAGATCTGAGGATCATATAAATCAAAAATGGTTAGGCAAGTGAAAATAGCCACAATGGTTTGCAGCAGATCCATTACAGCTTGGGCAAAGCTTCATTAAGTCAAATAATTTGATCTTTCCAACTAGGTTTCCGGTAGAAGGTAGTTGCTCCTTACTACTCAGAAGTTAGTGAAAAATGTCCATTTTTTCTCTCTTATCTGGCAGTAACAAGGAATTTTTCCTAGGATTGTTCATGAACAGATAAATTTCTACAGCTAAAAATGGAAAAAAAAAAGGAAGAAAAAGTGCAGCTGTTCTTTACTCAGTGTACAAATTGTTAGGCCTACTAGAAACTGCATTGTTCCTTTAGTAAGTGCAAGAATATGAAAAATGTAAACTTGATTTACGACATTGTTTGAAAACACACGATTTTAATTCAATATGTATCCTACAGTGCAACTCCACTCTAAGAGTGAATGCCTGTGCCATATTTCTTGAAACTACTATAGGAAATAGCATTTCTGTTCAGATCACATTATATGCACTCTTAAGGACACAGGAATTTCAGTAGACACAGATGAAAATTTTAACTTTTGCTTGTAAGATTTCTTATCTATGTGTGCTCAGCCTAAGACTTGCTGTGGTTTTATATGTATCAAGATGGTACTGTCTAAATACCATAAAGAATAGAATAAAGTATAATAGGATTACAGATTCACAGAATGGTGTGGGTTGGAAGGGACCTTAAAGATCATCTAGTTCCAACTCCCCTGCTGCAGACAGGGACACCCTTTCATTAGACTAGGTTGTTCAGAGCTCCATAAACACTTCCAGAGTTGGGCATCCAGAGTTTCTCAGTGTCTCACCACCCTCACAGTAAAGAATTTTTTCCTAATATCTAATCTAAACCCACTTTCTTCTTACTTTGAAGCCATTCCCACTTGTCCTGTCACTACATGCACTACAGTTCAAGAAGCAGGACTACAGCGCAGTGCTCCCAGTCTGTTACTTACTTACTAAAGGGGGAAAAAACACCCCAGATAATTCCACAAAATTATTAGTTTATTTCTTGAAAGCTTGCCTTTCTTTACTGTGGGATCAGGAATATTTTGCTTACAAGGAGCTAGTTTGGCAACAGCAGCATAAATCCAGCCAAAAGAAAAATTTCCATTGAAATGGAAAGGAAGTGCTGGCACTGTTAACACTATAGGCAATTACTGATAAGACCTTTTAGGTAAGATGCAGGAATACAGCATGACAATGGATTCAGCACACTGTTTTACACAAACCCAGGAGGACTTGCCCTTTGTTGAATCAGCAATTTAAAGAAGCACATACTAGAAAACCTGCAAAAAGAGCATGAGAAGCATTTAGGATGATAAATAGGAAGGCCAGACTTACCTACCAAGTTGTTGAGAATAATCATTTATTTTCACATTTACAAGACAAATATGATAATATTTACAAATATATACATATATTAAAATTAGCTTGTGAATTCAAAAAAAAGTCAAAGTATTTTTTAGCAGTATAGCCAACATACAGTACTTTTTTTTTGAACTTAGAAAAGGTTCAAGAAATGAAAGAAGAAATGAAGAGCAATTTCAGATTCACATAAGAGAAGCCATCAGAGAAAATAGCATTATCAATGTCCACATTTTAAAATCAAAGGCAAAGCTTTGAAAAACCATAAAATCCAGTCTCCCTCATATTTTCACATTAAAAGGGGCTTCACTCACCTCACTCAACAGCACTAGAAATACTTTTAAAACCTTTCTGAGCAGGATGATTAAATAGCACAGAGGAATAACAGAATTAACCATTTTTATGAATATAGAATAGCAGAAAGCATTCTCTTTGCGGATGACTAAAAAAAAAACTTTTATGGGACATTTGCCAATTTGTACTGGTGGGGATGGATCACAATCTCTTTAGATTCTGTTTGCTTTTCTTAGTCCCAGGAAGCGGCCCTGATGCAGAGCTGTGTTTCACTGGTTTGCTGCTCACACAGTCACTGGAGCTGTGGTAGCTGCACATGCACTTGGTGCAAAAGTCAAAGCCACAACTTTCACGATTGCACGTTGCTCTTTGGAGGTAGGAGTCATACTTGGCAGGTGAGCCACAGCGATGGCAAGCTTTAAGGCTTTCAGTGTTTTTCAATTTCCTGGCAGCCTGTTGGAAAAAGCACACACAGAAAATCATGAGCAGAGGGTAAATACACTCTCCAAACACTTCATGATATTATCTTAGTGCCACAAAACATATTATAACTTCTCCTAATGTAAGGAGACAAACTAAAAACTTAGCCTAATTATTGTTGCATCAAATTCTGATGGAGTTCAGAACAGGCATAATCAGGATATAATTGCAGGTATTTTGAACTGGAATAGAGGTAGCCAATTTAAAATTCTTAACATTTAAAAGTTAAAGGACAGGCTAAATCAAGAGCAGTAAGGATAACGGCCATCCTGAATCTTCTAAACCTCATTCAAGGATGGTGATGTAGTTGTGTATAGATACATATATCAGGAATTGAATTTTAAGACTGCTACTGAATAGTTGTACTTTTACATTGCTAATGCTACAAAGTCCTATATAGTAATATTACAGCATCTTGATTATACTTTCCAGTGACCTTTCATCTTCTTCTCTTATTGCATCAATTTGCAGAATATGACTTGAGCATAAAACCTTTTTCTAGCTAGGAAAATCTTTTGCTTACTAACAAGCAATAACTTTCCATAAGCATTTTTAAAAGTCTTATAAGATACAGGTGCAGGTCTACATTGCAAGTATGTGGAAAAAAAAAAGCTCAAGAAAAATAACAAATAACAATGAAAGGTAAACAGGCTGTTGGCAGTTATTGAAAATGAGCAACACACTATAAATAAGTAGTTAATTTTAGTGTCAGGTTTGCAAAATACCCCCCAGAATGATTAAAAGAAATACGCATTGCTAATTTTTTAAAAAATTGAAACTAAGAACTATTATTAAGTCTCTGGTATTTTTCTTTTTTTCCTAATTGTCCATCAATTTTGAAGCAAAGCTGACAGTTTTTGTGATATTACTTATCTGGAAAAGATGTGATTCATTATAAACCCACGGAAAATAACAGGAAATGACTAAATTTTTTTATATCTGAGAAAACAAAATTTAAGCAAAAAAAACTAAGTGAAATTCTTAAGAAGGAAAAAAAAGGATGTAGGACATCCCATATGTCAATATTCTCTCCATTTGGCTTCTGACATTGTCTTAAAATAGGCATACTAAGCAAAAGCTGGCAGCCATATTAATAAGAATTACAAACACTTGAAACTGGAGATGCTACTTTCAAAAATATGCTTTGTAAGGTGATTTTTTGCCAGACAACATGAGAGAAATTAAAGATCAGTGGAAATCACCACTTACCTCAGAAAACTCTGTGAGCCTGCTGTGATTCCTAGATGTTTTGGATCTGGTGCTTTTTTTGTTCAAGTGTTTTGGTGGGGTTGCTTTCTGAATGGAAGCTAAGGACACTCTGTAGAGAACGTACTCTCTTGTCGCAGCATGCTCTGGTGCCTTAGTGACATTCTAATGAAAAGAAAAACAAAGACATAAATTCAGGAAGAGAGCTTACCTGATACAGAGTTTTTTGTTTAATAGAAGTCATTAAGTAATTTTACATTCTTCCTCCTGGTTTCCAATAATGAAGCACCACACCAAGGAGTGCTGCTGATTTTACCATAGCTTTCACAGTCACTTCTGTTATAAATGCACAGAACAGCTCCCTAGCTCCTGGACAAAAACCAACCATCTTCCATTACATAATCCTACTTTCATATTAACACAGTTATTTAAGCAGAGCATGTAACCTATTCATCCTAATTTTTTAAAGCAAAAATCAGTGCTTCCAATTCTTTATGGTGAACAGGAATGCTTGAGGCTTTCTTTGTGAAAAATAAACTCCACCCATCAATTTTCCAAGTTTCCAGTTCAAATTGAACAAAAAAGCATACAATAGCATGGAAGAAATCAAACTTTATGGAATGAATATTCAGTACAAATGTTTCACCCCGACAGCACTGTAAAATACTACATAAAATTTAAATTGGTTAACAACCTTATCCTGTGGCAGATCCTAAGCCTTTGTTTGTTCTGTCTCTCCATCTCTCAAGAAGGAAAAACACTGTTAGTGTTTTAAGAGTCCTGACTTGAAAAAACTGTAGTCTAGTGTGGATGGATCAAGTATTTTTATTTCACAGGACAGAGGCATTAGGAATAGCTTATGGTGCAAAAAGCTTTCCAGTTTTCCGTAGCCAGCATGGTGAGCTTCAGAGACTACTGCTATAAACGGAGACCCTGATTCACAGAGCCACCTGAGCCATTTATCTCAGTCTTCCTCCCTTCTGGATCAGCGGGAATGCTGAAGCAAGTCCCTGCTGGGAGACTCTAGGGCTTGTCCGGTGGGCTGTGCTGGCATTGACTCTTTCCTTCCTGCCTTTCTCTGTAACACAGGACTTGTGGAAGCTCTTAAAAACATCTGCATCTCTCCTTAGGTGACCTTCTCAGTCAACCTTCCTTGGGAGCCCCAAAGTCCCTGATGTAACCAGCAATGCTTGAGACAAGGCATCCTAACAGGACAAACTTATACACTCCAGTGACAGTTTTCAATCTAAGAATCTTATCTGTGATCTCTTAAGCGTCGGAGGAGACCTGAAATAGCAGAAAAACGTTGATGGTTCAGTGCAGAAACTTACAGAAAGGTTTTTCACAGCTCTGCTATACATTTGGAAAATCCATTTATCTTCTTGTAGAATCTTCTGCCATGTTGTGCTGACTTTGGCAAAACTGCAACAACAATACAAACACATCAGTTGCCTCCTAGGAAAGGGATTTATTAAATAGCAAGAATAACCTTTTTCTTTTATGTAAACATAGAATATGTTCACAGTTGTAGTCTTTAGTTTGCCTTTTAGGGAAAAGACATTCTCCATATGTATCACAGCTTACATTGTCAGTTCATATTTTAATACATTAACACATAATAATAAACATTGAGTAAATGTCACAAAAGCCCCATATCTAAAACATTCACGCATCTGATTAGTTTTTTTCCTTTCCCAGTGAAATACAATGACATCAACATACTTACTTTACTAAATCCATCTCGCTGAGATGCCTTAAAATGTTTGCTAATATGTGCTTCAGGTTCTTTTGGAAGAGTTCAGCAAGAATGTCTATTCTATCCAGCCCCATTTTCTTTCCAATTAAGTTACAAAGTTCAAATTTTCCCCTAGAAACAATTCTATCTACAGCAGCCCAAGACTTGAGATTTCTTTTACCACTTTTTTTCAAAGTTGAGCAAATCACTTCTTCATAGTGGATTACAGGCAACAGTGTCTTCTTTGAAAACTGTTCTTGTTTTTGGTTCTTCAAGAGACAATGCTTTGGTGTATCACAGAGATTCCCAGCCAAAGGTAAACTATCCTCATGTTCTATTGCATCAGCATAGTGAGTACTTAACATAGAGGAATAACCACTGTCCTCATTAAGTTTACTGCTTTCCATTGCCTCCATTTCACAGTTACCTTCATCAAGTCTCTGGGTTACTTGGCTGTTTTCTTTGTTATGTATGGGTCTTTCTCCATCTTCAAGATCTAGATTTCTGGTGGCTGCGTGGCATGAATCACTAAGGAGTATTTTCTGATGTTCTTCTGCACAGCTTTTACAAAAGCCTTCCTCATAACTCAAGGGGCAGGATTTTTCCAGTCTTGTTTTCTCCACAGCACATTTCAATGGTGCAAACCCAGCACGAAGAGACGCGCAATCAAAATCACATTTCATTTTGCAAGAGCAGTTAAGGTTCGATTTCATTTTGTTGTTTGTATTCTGCAAGAAAAAACAAGGGCAGTATGAAAACATAGCATAAACTTGATCACAAATTCTTTCTCTTATAAAGACTCTACCATGCTTTCCATCTACATTATGAATTTTATGCCTTTATCTGACTCACCCTCTAGTATCTAAAATACAACTAATGGAACTGAGGATTTGAACAGCCACTGATTAAATCTATGTAAGATCTTCCCAAAAACTAGTTTTATGCTGCATATAACTATGGAAAGAATACTGACTGAGTGATTTACTTGGTCACCATTTCACCAGCATAGATGAGACACACCAGTGCTTCCACTTCCTACCATAAAGGTAGCAACATAGTCAGGACACTTGAGGTCCCTGCAAGGGACACCAATGGCAGAGGGTCCATGAGTGACTGCAGGCCTGTGCAGGCCAGAGAAGCCTGAAGTTTGCATCCAAGACCAGAAGCAACGCTGCTGCTGCAGCCAGATATCTGGCATTTTTGAGAAGGGAGGAGGCTGGGGGGCACAGGAAAGCCTTGAGTGCTCACATGTGTGAGTAAAATACAAAGGAAAGCAGCCATACTTAAACAATGGTCAGTGAAATAAAGGTTTAAGCATGATTTAAAGAGGGTGGGAGGTCGATAGATATCATAGGAGAATTGAGCTTTTCTTGCCCTGTTCCATTCCCCTCCCCCGCGAAATGCGGTGCTATCTATATTAACAATTGCGGGGGGATGGGCGAGAGCTGAAGGGGAGAAGGAGGTCATCTCTCCCCAGTTAAATCTAAAGGGAAAATAAGTTTCAACATGCTTTGCAATGCATAGGAAACGGAAGATCCCTGATTTAAGTAAGCATTTTAAAGGATTTAAGCACTTCCAGCAGTTTTGTAAAGACGCGCGAGAAAAATGTGTTTCATGAACGACTTAGAGAAAAAGTTCCCTCTTTGTACCTACGTTTGGTGGGAGAAAGGAGCAAATAGGCTTGTGGCTTTGTATCGTGTGAGTTGGGGGAAGAAATGCAAGCCCTTCCTAAGCCTCCTCCTCCCCTTCCCCACTTCCCTGAGAATGGACAGAGAAGCTTTTGGGCTGAAATCTTGATGATTTGGAAAATGTTCCCAAATCACGTTTCGGTGCACCAGGGTCTGCCCCGACCCCCGGAGGAGCGGGCTTAGCCGCGGGGCCCCGCGGCACTATCAGGCTTCTCCCGCCCAGCGCTCAAGATGGCCCGGGTCGGTGCAGGTAGACCAGGTCCCGGCTCCGCCGTGCCCCGTAGCCCAGGGAACTTCACCCCGCGCCTTCAGGGGCTTCCCGCAATGGAGGATTTCCCCCACAATGGAACATTCCCCCTAAAACGGTGGTGGCCAGGCGGGCAGGAGCGCGCCGGAGGGATGCTCTTCCGACGGCGTGGCCGGCGGGCGGGAGACAGAGGGGCGCTTCCCCGCCCGCCGCTGCTCGCCGGCGGGACCCGGGCTGCGATCCGCATCCCGGCCGGCCCCGGCCCCGCCAGTGTGGCGAGCAGCCGGGACCACCCCACACGCGGCTCGTTGGCGGGATCGGGGCACTCCCTGGCCGCCAACGTGCCACCGTCCCATCCCGTCCCGTCCCGCCGGCGGGATAGCTGCGGGGCTAGGCTAGGAGAGCAGTGAGATCGGGCGGCCACCAGGAATCCCCATCCCCAGTCCGTTTGGTCCCACCGCAGCGCCGCTAGCACCCGCACGGTCCCGCCGCTACGTACGCCGGCAGCTCCCGCCACCCCAGCCAAAGAGCCCTGACCGCGGCG
>VYZP01065586.1:61503-72261 GCA_013400635.1 Hypocryptadius cinnamomeus | reverse complement strand
TATGACAGCTGAACCTATTTTTAGAGTGAGCTTGCAAATTATTATCTGGAAACAATTATCCAAACCCTCACTAAATTGAGGTTTGTCAGCTGTTCGCAGACTCTGGGATGATGGTACAGTATTTCAGAGATTCCTAATTACCTAATTTCACATGCATTATTAATTATGTGTATTATCTGAAATATTCTTAATTGTTGTACCTGACTTATTCCTGATTGCTGTCAGTTTCCTGTGCACTACATGTGTTGTTTTGCCTTGATGTTTGTCCATGCTCATAACCAAAGACATGCATCTCCTTTAAAAAAAATGAAAAGAAGGGGAATTTAGTGCCTTAAGAACATCCAAATAATGTAATATGATCATCAAATCTAAATCCCAATTGAGTGTGCCACAGCAAAGCCTAATTGATTCGTTGGCTTCAAGAGAGGGCTTGTGTTTTGTCAGCAGCAGGTTCAAAGCAGTCACCTGTTCATTCCATCAGACACCAATTGCCTCTGAGAACATGAGGCCCAGTGGGAAGAGAAATAACCTAATCACCTTGCAGCCCTCATGGCCAGAACAGGAACAGAAGTGGGACTTGGGACTGCCAAGACACAGCTGGGTCTGCAAACTTGCAGAAGCAATTTGCCAACAAAAGCCTCATGTCATCATCATGGTACAGTGTTCCTACCAACCTTCTTCAGCTATTCCCTTTCCAGGATCCAGGAGGACATTCAGTGATGCCAAAAATCGACACTTCCAGCTAATGAACTTTCTCCTGAGTCTCAACTATTTGGACTTTGAAACAATGGTCATTTATTTCCATTTCCCTAAGAGACATTGGGCATTGTTCTTTTGTTTTCTCATGCTGCAAAACCCTGTGTCAATGACTTGACAGAATTGGGTAAGTTTTGTTGATTGTGATTGGTCTTTTCTGTATCTTATCCCATATCTAACAGATAACCAGTGATAACCTTCATGAGATAATACCCTCACAAGAGTGAGCTGGTTTAACATCAGAACATAACAGCCTTTTTTAAATTAACCAAAAGGGTGAGATGTCATAGACAGATAGAAGAATTATGAAATAAAGGCCTTATGAAATCAGGCCTCACTCTGCTAAAATTGCCAAAGCTGGCCTGGCATTTCTTCCAAGCACAGCTCACAAGCAATTTGCAAGTTCCCATGTGAAGCTGTTTTGCAAATGAGAAGTTCCTTTAACACAACAATCTATTCTAAGGGTGAAAAACAAATGCACCTATGTAAACAATAAGATTTGTCCCATGAGAACCCATAAAGGAAAAACGTAAACATATCTAGAGTGAAAGAAAATTTGATAGACATATACAACAGCCCTTACTGACCAGTGAACTGAGTTTCACTGTACTGCTGACCAATTAGGTTTAACACCAATTAGGTGTGAAACCTTCTGATATTTCCTACAAATATCAGCTTTGTGAACAAAGAGTTGGATTTCTGCATGTAGAAAATGGAGTCTTGGCTGATTTATTCCAACACCAGTTCACACTGTCAGATATAAAGTGATTTTGAAAGCAGTAGAAAAGCAGTGTAATAACAGTGTCCTCAGCGTGGCTCCCAAATCCATTCCTGGCAGCCCCACAGGCTCTGCACATTGATCATTGCAGCCAAAGCTGCACTTAGCTTCAGACTAAACACCATCAGGAGGCAGGGTGGTAAATAATGCATTTCCCTGGGGCTTTTGTCTGAATATGTGATGATTTCATGCATTTCATACCCTGAGAAACAGCCACCCACACAGCAAACTGTCAGCTGCACTCTCCCTGCATCACCTGGGGCTTAACTCAGCCCCAGAGAACCAGCATCAGTCAGGGGAACAAGCACCTTGGTGCCCCAGCAGCAGCACAGTTTGAGTTTTCCCTGCTGGGCTCTGGGAAGTGCTGGCTCCCAGTCCTTGTGTTTATTTTCCAGATCCACAAGCAGGAGCCATGGTCACTCTGCTGTGACACTGCAAGCAATGTTAGCTCAACGTGTTCAACATAAGCAAGGCCTTCTCACCTTTTTAAAGCACGCTGCAACTCTCTTCATGCACCTCTTGTTCCCCAAGGACAGCCTCTCTACAAATCCCAGAGAGTTTTTTTAATTTTGACTTTAGTATCAAGTGCCAACATTGAATTTTTTATCAGTATTTGCCAAGCCATGTGCATGTGTCAGCTGGCATTGGCTCTCATGCTGCCAAAGAACCACAGGCAGCAGTCAGAGGGGTGATATCCACTGTTCCTGGACAGCTCTCATGGGAATATCCCCCAATTCAATGTCACATTTCAGAGCAGAGGGGAGACATATCCATTTTAAAGTGTGATCACTGGAAACTGGCTGGGAAAACTGACATTGCACCCCCTGCATTCATGTTATTAGTATTTGCTGTATTCATAAGAGAATAAAGGTATTTTCCTTGCCAGGACAGCAAATGCATCTGGAATTTACAAATCCACATGTTCTCTCTCCTTCTTAAAACTTGGGCATTTAAACCAAATATTTCTGGTGGTAAAACATGCTACAATTGCTCAATAGACATTTACATTATATTTCAAAATCTGACAATAGAGATCATGTAGAATCATTTTTGTATTTATATATATATGACTAAATGTTTTCAGTTCTAAGATTTAATAGCTATATGGTTTTGATCTTGACCCTTACTCACTACTACAAGAAATGTGTTATCAAACCTTTGGCCACAGATATTACTTTGAAGATGGACCTGCAATGAATTTATTACATATAAAATACCCAAGTCTAGCATTGTTTAAATAACTTCTTCAGATCCAAACTGTTACTGGTGGTATCAGCAATCCAAGTGCCTCAGAATAAGCAAGACTTGACCTTCTTACTATATTCCAGCACCTGAACAATTGCATGGGATTTTTTTCTTTGTTATTTTTTAAGGCTCTCAAGCTCATTCCCAGAGTCTCACACAGTATCTGGAAGCAAAAAGCAGCACAGGTTGAGTTCTGTTCCTCTGCAGCTGGGTTGAGTAAAGGTGACTTTCAGAAATAGTAAAATGAGCTCTGAATGTTTTATTAGCAGAAGCAGGGACTACTGTGAGATAGTTTTAGATTAGCATGGAAGTCAGCTGCTCATACTATATTTTATTTAGTTTTGTTCCCTTTGCATGCTCATATTCTTAATCAGATCTTCATCTGCTGGAAGAGATCCAGGTGAGGCACTGGAATGGAATTCATGTTACAGTGCAAAAACATGAGCAAATGTTGTATTCCTGGTGACTTCTGGGCACATCAACACTGGCTAACATCCTTGTTTCTGATGCTGGATGATCCAAAAGGAGCAATACAGTCATTGGGACAACAGCTTTTTTCCCCTGAGACACTTACATTGTTGTGTAGCAGACCTGAAAAACTAACTGCTGGTGTGTGGGTGTATGTGTGTGTGTATATATATATGTATATATATATATATATGTGTGTGTGTATAAAATTTAGCTAAAAATTTCAAAAACAAAGTAATATTTTAACAAGTCATAATAGCAAGACTCAATTCTGAAGCTTCTTAGGGTAAAGTGAATACTTTAGTATTTAACAGGTGCCTCTTTTGGGACACTTTATAGACCTTGGGAGTGGTTTATTTGTTAGAGAACTGAAGCAAAGTAGCATCAGAGCTCATGGATGAGAATCTGCACATTGTGTTCATGCTATACTTTAATCCTTAATGACAGATAGTTAATGATAAGAACTTTTAACAACCAGAATAAAGGAGCGTCTAAAATATAACCTATTCCAAATAATAAAGTACAACGCATACACAGGAATTAAAATTAAATTTAAAAACAAAGCAAAACAGAACAAACAAATAAAAAACCCACCAAAAACCCTCCAAAACCAAATTTGGTCCCTTTTCAAGCTAATAACCAACCAAATTAAAACAAAAATTAAAAATCTAGTTGCCCTTGACTTTCCCCATCCCCTGTTTGACATTCAGCACATTTTCAGTTAAGCTTGGACCAAATCTGGGTTAGTAAGAAGGGCAAGCTCCTCTGTCCACCTTGTGCTGCAAAGTAATGAAAGCAAGAGTGGCAGAGACACATCTCCAGTGCTTGTGTTTGTACCATTCAATTGTTTCTATTTGGCTTCTGATAAAAGTCAATTGTCCTTTTAAGTACTAAGGAACAAAAAAGTGGCTGTCCTAACCACAAATCACCAGCTCAGGCAGCCTGTGCCTTCCTTTCCCTTCAATTCCCTTCTCTTTTCCCAGCTACTCCATCATCATTTCACTCTGCAGACAGCTGTACTGGCTCTGGCTCACTTCTACCTCAGAGTACACAATTCACAACTGCTCCTTTATAATCTTACCAGCAATTTTGGGAACATCATGTTCTGTCCCAAGCCTGCAAAAAAGCTGACCAGAAATTGTTGCAGTCTGAGGGCTGCAGCATCCCAGCCCCTCTCAGTTGATTTTGGTATCTCTTTATCAGTTTGTGCCACCCTGTTTGCTCTTCCCACTGCATTAAACACCTGCCCAGGCTGCCCAAGTTTTACCCCAAACCCCAGAACAACTTTTTGTGTTGCAAACCTCTGGATCTGCTCCTTCTCCTTTGCTTTGCTCTGTTCCTTCTGTCCCCAAGCCTGCCTCGCATTTCTCTGCAAAGGAATTGCACAAGGCAGCTGACTGCCCTGGTTTCCACCTCTCCACATCATTTATCACAGGGCTCCTTTCTCCTAGCCCGTGAACTCCTCTGCTCTTCAGGTTTTAAACTAATTGCCAGACTGCTTATCCTACTGCACATTTATTCCCACAGGGCAAAACTGTTAAACTAAAGAATAGGTTATACCCTTACTTTAACCATTAATAAATAGTTTATAAAAATACATGTCTCGTTTCAGGAGTGGTGCCAGTCTGTCAGGAAACCTGGAGGATGCTGATTTTTTTTTTTCCCATGTTTCATATAAAATTGGTTTGTATTTGCATCATTCCCTGTGCAAGTTGTTTTCTGTCACTGGTTTCTGCATCTCATGGCAGTTCCTCTGGGGCAGGAGCCTTCCCAGGGCCTTATTCTACCCTCCCTTTTGCCAGCCCAATGCCATTTAAACCAAGCTGGGGTTGCACAAGGGTTTTATGAGATCCAAGGTTCCTCCCCAAGCATTTTGATCTCCAGTCTGCATCATACTACCATGAAAAAGTTCACAGCTCCAGTGAGGAACTTTGCACCTCTGCTTATTTATAAATTTTTAACCACCTTCAGAGGCTCTGCAGATTCACAAACACTTCATAAATAAACTAGTAATAAAGTGGAGAGATACTGGCTTGTGCATTCACTGGTAAAACACAAACCATGAATTATGGGGTTTGCACTTCAAGGTGAATGAAGTATTTCTTGTTAGTACACAATGGTGTCACAGAGATAAAATCAATGTTGGGTCACAATTACATTTTGGGCTGCTGCCATGCTGCCTTTTCCTCACTTGTACTTTTGGTTCAGGTGAACAAAGGCATGGCTGGATTCTCATTCTTGACTGCACTAACAGCACTGCAGGGCTGTCTTCTCTGCCCTCTATCAAAAGCCTCTTTTAAAAACCTTCCTGAGAGTAAATGACGAATGCTTCATTCAGTGTAAAAAAGTAAGAACTAAATCATAAAACTGCCAACCTCTATGAGGGTTACACTGACCAGCAATCTTTTAAATAGTCAATAAACTACTCTGCAGTGTGCAGCTTCCTTTCATTTCCCTTTTCTTTGCTCCTTCCTCTGACACCTGATGCACACACCGAGCCCTGCCAATACAGGATGTGGACTCTGCACCAAAAAACCAGATTTTAAGCCTGGTCTCCCACAGGGCCATGGATACCCCTCACCTTTGGAACAGGTATATCCATGTTTCATGGGATCCAGGTGGATCTGATCATCCAAATGTAGGATTTTCAGCACCAAGTGCAACACCCATGTCAAAGAGGGGGCCTACAACATACAAAAGGGTTTTAACCATTCTGACATGCAGATTTACTGTTATTGCTGGTGGTAGTGGTGTTACCTGATTTTAAATACTGTGTATGACATAATTCAGTATTTCTTTCTATATATTTAGGTATATTTATAGTTCTGTATCTCCAGGGACACATATGTTACTATTTGTTAGTAATCCATTGGTCATCCTTAATTCTGAAAGTGCCATTAGCCTTTATAACAAATTCATTCAAGGACCCATGGAAATAAACCCTGGGACTCTACATTCACCATCAGGTGCTCTAAGGTCTTTGAGAGGTCAACACAAAATAAATTGCATAATTAGCTATAAATTTAATTAAGGAGTCAGAGAATGAGAGGAAAAAGAACACTGAGATTATTTTTTCCATTCTACATCCTTAAAAATTGGCATCAGGAAGATTGAATGCATTTAGGGGAAATATTGTATTTTCA
Source organism: Hypocryptadius cinnamomeus (assembly GCA_013400635.1). Taxonomy (NCBI): domain Eukaryota; kingdom Metazoa; phylum Chordata; class Aves; order Passeriformes; family Zosteropidae; genus Hypocryptadius; species Hypocryptadius cinnamomeus. The sequence continues at coordinate 65,871 of VYZP01065586.1, read as the reverse complement.
ATAACAATCTTGGACCAAATTATTTCTTACCATATATACAGATTTTTTTTGTTTTTAATGTACAGCAGACACTGACAGAATAACTCATCATCTTCCCCAAAGGTCTGCAAGCAGGTGAATAAATAAGAAACTAAATCTGGCCCCAGAGCCCAAGAGCACCTTTTGTTCCAGAGAATAGGACAGTTGGCAAGCTAAAAATCAGAAAAACAGCCTCTGAGAATTTGAGCATGACATAAAATTCCTACAGAATCCTTTCCTGCCATGGCAGTTATAGAAAGAGAGCCTTTTCATTCCAGGTCTCATTCCTTTACATGGCAGGTAAAAGAACAGGACTTCTGCCTTTGGGTCTTCAAGCTGCTGTGAAATATTTGTTACTGATGTGCTTCATCTGTATTAATAATTTAAAGTTATTTTTCCTCTTGACAGATTTTATGCCTAAAGAACAAAAACACTTGATTTAAAAGTCTAGAAAATATTATTCAAAATAAATTTACCTGTCCTATAAATGCCAGCTGAAAAATGTTCTACAGTAAATGTATATCTTTAAAATTCCACCCTTTTCATTAAAATAGCTTTCAGCAAGGAGGAAATTCCTTTGTTAGTAATTCTACAATAAATCCAAAGTCAGAAAGTATTTAAAACCTGACAAACATCTGTTTGCTTGAGTTTTTTCAGAAAATTGAAAACTTTTCCTTCAGAGGACTCTTTTTATTACATTTCAGAACCCAGGGAGCTGTGAAAGCACGAGATGCTTCCCACCAACCTCCAGAGCCTCTTTCCCTGACCTCTTTTGCTCCCAGCAGCAGGCGCAGTTTTACTCAGCCGGCTCCACCACACCGTGGAGACTCCAGCAAGGAATTCCCTGAGCCCAGGGCCTGGTGTAATCAGCTTTTCCAGCAGTGCCAGAGCACCGGCAATGCCCAGCCTGGTGTAATCAGCTTTTCCAGCAGTGCCAGAGCACTGGCAGTGCCCAGCCTGGTGTAATCAACTTCTCCAGCAGTGCCACAGCACTGGCAATGCCCAGCCTGGTGTAATCAGCTTTTCCAGCAGTGCCAGAGCACCGGCAATGCCCAGCCTGGTGTAATCAGCTTTTCCAGCAGTGCCAGAGCACTGGCAATGCCCAGCCTGGTGTAATCAGCTTCTCCAGCAGTGCCACAGCACTGGCAATGCCCAGCCTGGTGTAATCAGCTTCTCCAGCAGTGCCACAGCACTGGCAGTGCCCAGCACGGGGCAGGATGAGCTGGCCCGAGGTGACGCGAGGGCAGAAAGCTCTGCAGACTCCACAGCAGTGATGAAATCTCACTGCTTCCAGATTTTCCATGCAGAAAAGACTTTCCTGTTCCCATAATTGATTTTGCTCATTCTGAGGCGTTTTATCTACGACTAATTGTATAATCCAATTGACATTTATTTCATTACCACCTTTTCCACGAAGCAAAAAAGAGACGTAGTGAACAGTATCCCCCAAACGTCTCACTATGAATACATAAAAATTCTCAGTCAAAAGTGATCTCATTATAGCAAAAAAATTTATTTTGCCTTACAAAAATTGACTACCAGACTGCAGCTTCCACTCAGCCCCAAGGATCCCAAAGCAAACCCCAGGAGATGGGAAGCTGGGCCGAGGTCTGTCACTGTGCTGACGGCAGCTTTATAATGAAGTCCCTCGATTGGAGAAAATGTAAAATCATCCAAGAATAGAATTATCTGTCTGTGGTTGTTTTCCTTATCTGTAAATTGGGCAACAGCCACTGTGGACAGCAACTCTGTGCAGCTCCATCCATAAGGAATACCATTCCAAACTTCACCTAAATGTGCTTGGGCTCCCCGTCAGTCACACTCCCCATTTCAGTAGACTGGGAAAAAATGAGAAGATGGCAGAATTCAGACTGGAACCACTCAGGTTCAAACAGGCACTGTCCTGGTCTCTCCTGCTCTGTGATGTCCCAAGAAGCACAAACTAACCCAAAGTCAATAGAGAGGAGCAGCAGGAATACTGAATAGTTTTTATTTTAGCTCCAGCTCTCCCAAATGGCATCCATAAGCAAATTCCTATGTGTTAAATAATTTATTTGTTGCAAGTTTTCTTTAATACAAATCCTTTTTACCAAAACAGAAAAGCAGATGCTACCAGAAGAAACAACTAATGATGTAAACTACCCACAGTATCACCCTGACACAACACAGCACTGCTGCACTGGCCGTGCAAACATGAGTCTGGCACGAGCCCCACTCCACAGCCAGGCTCCACTCAGCTGCACAGCATAAGGAGCGAAACAGGAAAGTCTAAAAGCTGAAAAACACACAGGAAAAAGGGTAAAAAACAACCCCATCTCCACATGCATGTGATGCAGATTTGGAAATCAGTGGGGTGAGCAAAGCCCACACCATTCCAGTCCACTGCAGCTGGGCACAGCGAGTACTGCTGGTCCCAGAGGTTCCCGTTAGCTGTGGGGATATTCCTGCAGGCTCTGGTGGATCCTGTTGGGCACCGTGTTGTCTGACCCAGAAACAAATGTTCTCTGTCTCAGAAGCAGTTGCAACTCCTACTGCAGCAAAAGGACAAGACTCTCACAGAAAGAGCTCTAAATCCAAGCTGAGAGATTTCTTCAGAACTGCAAACACTGAGCAATTCCCTTGCATCCAAAGTCAGTTACTAAGGCACTTTCCAGGATTTGTGAGCTTATTTAATTGTCTGAGCATGGATAACTCAGTCAAACTTGACACCCCAAGTCTGTCAGGACTAAACTTGGTACTGATACTGTGAGTAAATGTGAGGTGCCATTGAACAAAGATGTCATCACCAAAATCTGCAGAATTACTAAACATTAGGAATTCCTGAACTTTAAATTGGAGAAAATATTTTGATATCCTCAAGGGCTGCATTACACACATACATGATTCTGGACAGGCAGAACGAGGCCATGGGGCATGTAACCAAAACCGAACACACAGAAAATCAGATTTTCTGATGCGTGTACAGATTCACACCCTCATGCCATAACCAAACAACAAAGACCCCTAAAAGGAAGCCATGCAGTTTCCGTTTATTGACATTATAAACGAGGAGTCTTTCAAGGAGTCAGACATCCTGAGGGGTTGAAGAAATTTATTACAAGGTAACTTCTGCAGCAGCATTCTAAGGGATTTTAGGGTACCAAGGTACTATAGTTTTAGCAACTGGTACAGGTTTCTGTGATTCATAAGGAAACACACCTGTAAATTCCCATAAACCCTCATTTCAATTGCCTTAGACTCCCTCAATGCTCGTCTGGATTTAAGAAGAAAATGAAAAAAGGTGATCAGTGACAGCAGGAAACTTTTTACCAGGGAGCCCACATGTTTTACATCTACCCCAAACTTCATTACAGCCCTGCATCTATCACTGCTAAACCACGGAGAAGCTGAACAGCCTAAATACTGAGAACAAAGACGTTCTGATTGCGAGAACTTGCTCTCCAGGCCACAAAACCACCCAGGGACAGGGAAGTAAAGAAGGCTCTTTAGCTCCAGCTCCACGTCCCTACAAACAGCATCAGTGGGGCCACTCCACAGTGTCCTGCAGAACTAATGAGTGTGTGGGTGACAGAAACTGCCAATGGAACTTGGATCATGAAAAACCCCAAAATGCTGACAGGACGTTCAGAAAAGGACATTCTTTACTTAAAAAGCTAATGATGCTTTTCCTGAGGTAAACAACCAGTTACGAAAGCTCATACTCTTCAGTACCTGCTGCAGCCCTGCTCCCCCTGTATCCAGCACTAGGGCATTTATCAAGCACAGTGAGAAACGTGCCCAAGACCCCTGGTAACAAGTAGATGTTACTGCTCTAAAATGGGTTTAGCTCTCGCTTGGACTACATGACTACATCCTCCTCCTAGCCCCCATCCAGCCCCACGGAATTATATCCTCCGCACTGCCGGATAATCCCGTCCATCCCCGTGGGTTTACTCCAGGCAGTCCCTCCCTTCCAGCCCAAGTGCTGGGCTGGACTCGGCTTTCCGGAGCCGCTATCCGCCTCCAGCTCCGCATGCAGGCAGCGAATCCCCGCAGCAGCCCCGGTACCGCCGCTCGCCGCTGCCGGGCGCTGCCGCGGGAGGGATGAGCGGCGGGGTCAGCCCCGGCATGTGCGGCCCCGGGCCCCCCCGCGCTGCCCCCGGCATGTGCGGCCNGAACCTGGGCTGAGGGGAAGCAGGGCTGGAGCGGGCTGGGGAGAGGCAGGGGCTGAGATGGGAAAAGGCAGAGCCTGAACCGAGCCGGGGAAAGGAAAGAGCTGAGCCGTGCCGGGGTAAGGCAGGGGCTGTGCCGGGGTAAGGCAGAGGCTGTGCCCGGTAAAGCAGGAGCCGGGCCGGGGTAAAGCAGGAGCCG
>VYZP01065586.1:5369-61492 GCA_013400635.1 Hypocryptadius cinnamomeus | reverse complement strand
GCAGGAGCCGGGCCGGGATAAGGCAGGAGCCGTGCCGGGATAAGGCAGGAGCCGTGCCGGGGTAAGGCAGGAGCCGTGCCGGGATAAGGCAGGAGCCGTGCCGGGATAAGGCAGGAGCCGTGCCGGGGTAAGGCAGGAGCCGTGCCGGCTCCGAGGGGCCGATCCCGGCCGGGTGGGGCAGGCTCTGAGGGGCCGCGGGAGCCCGTGGGTTGCCGCCCAGCCGCGGGTGCGGGGATCCCACAGCCCAAACGACCCTGCCCGAAACTTTGTGTGGGCCGGGCCCCCTCCCGAGAAGGCAGCAGCCCCTTCCCGGCCGTGCCCGCCGTGGGAGCGCCTTGGGCAGGGCAGGGCAGCGCCGAGACCCCGAGCCGAAGTCTGTGACACGGCGAGCGGCTCTCGGGAATCAGGCTTTAAATCCGTCTGCATTAGCAAACGAGCTCATCTTTTAAAAAATCTAAAGATTTGGTTATTTAGGACACGTTTTACTCGTGTGCATTTTGTTGCCTGTAAATATAAATCTTTGAAGAGCAAGTTATAAATATTAAAGCCTAAGTGCATAGGGGGAGTATGTGTATCAGATTTTAGACTAAATTTATTCCAACCCAGTTTGGCACACACATGCCTGATGCATTCAAGCCACACTCACACAAATCAGGGAAGTTATTTGGTTTTACAGTGGTAGGTGCCTGTTTCAGAGACTGGTGAATGACTTAACAATAATTAGCATATTTATATAACACATTGTTGTTTATACGTGGGGTTTGGAATCTGAGAGGCATTAATATCATTTCCTGGACGGGAGGGATTCCTAGAAGTATGAAGCAATGGTTTGTTTGGCGTTTTCCCCCCATTCGAGCTGCGTCTGTGTGTGCACTCAGGGTCTGAGATGTGCAATCCTGCCCAGAGAGAGCAGGTGAACCTTAACTCAAAGTGCCTTCAGCTCACATCTGGTACCAAACAAAACCAAACTGCTGTTAAGGACCTTTCTCTTCATTTTTCCCTTTTAGTTATTTTCTTCCATCTTCCTCTCATCTCTGGAAGCTCCATCAGTATTGGGATAGGCAGCAATTATTCCAATCTCCGTAAGTAATCTCTTCTTCTGTTTTTTGGGGTTTTTTTAACTGCATTATTGGCGTGCTTTGCAGTCATGTACAGCTGCAGGAATATTATATTTAAAGTTCTCTAGCAGATAAACATCAATCCAGTAAAAACCAAATAGCTTCCTGACTGAGAAAAAAATGAGTTAACAGAAATGTCCTTAACCTTGTCATCTTTAGGCAGACCAAACTCACAGAAATGACAGAATTGTCTGAAACAAAGGACCATAAAATTTAGTGTCAGGTACAAGTACTTCAATATTTTACTTTTTTTAAAAAATCCTCCTTTCAGCATTTTCTCCCACAACAGCAAAACTAGCAAATTGATAAATGGAGCACACTGACTTCAGTCAAAATTTATATCATTTTGTCACTCACTAGTGAAACAAATGTGGCTAAAAATTACTTCCAGTTGTTGAAATAAAACAATTCCTGACATTTGACTTCCTTCTGCTCTCCTTTTTATGACTGCCTTTTGTAGTCGTTACATGTAGGTTTTTTGAAAAGGAAATACAGAATTATAAGAGCCAATTATCCTCATGTCACTGGTCCTATTCTGGCAGAAAACCACGTGCACACAGGGAAGCAGGGCAGCATGTCCAGTGTCTTGGATGGAAGAATGCATAATGAGAAAAATACACAACAATTAAACCCACCAAGAGCCCTCTTGGAGCAAGGGCTGCAGCTCGAGAAAAGCTGTGCTGGAATGTTATAATTAGACTGTGACTTTGTAACACTGTTCATGCCCATCACGGCTGAGAAATCCTACAATTAAAGTTGCAGTTTGAAGGAAGAACAGACAAGAAGTTCCCTTAATTTACTTTGGAACATATATGGAGGAACAAAAAGACAGCTACAAACATTCATAGACTAGAAATCACAGGCATTTTAATGTTTGCTCCCACAACCTATCGTGACAGCAAACTTGGAGAAATTATTCATAGAGTCAGAACCAGCTTCTGGCCACTGTAGGGATTTTTAGGATCTATCCCTAAGATAACTTTGGTCATTGAGAGCAGAGTTGCATTGGTAAAGGTGAAGACAGTGCAAAACCAAGTAAATGCCAAGTGCTGTCTTTCAGATTGCCTAGTAATCCCTTAAACTCCTCCAAAACACCACATTAAAGCTGGGCTCAAGAGCAACTGCAAAATCAGTAGCTGCTGCCTAATAGGTGCCCAACTGGCATCACCCAAGTCACAGAAAATACCTAACAGCAGTACAAAAATGTGGACATTGGTACAGCTGCATTGGCAGTCTCCTCATTTGTTAGGGAGCTGCCTGTGGGCTTGGCAAGAAAATCCCTGTGCTGTGCTGGTGTTGTTACAGGTCAATATTGCAAAAAGAATGCTGAGATTATTTTTCCCAGAAAGGTTGGGTTTACATAATGCACAAAGTGATGTTTCCCAGCACTTCACTGCAGGACAGCTTTGTATTGCATTGGGTTTAGATCAGCAGAGTTCTGTAACAGAACAATTACAGCAACCAGTTCAGAGGAGTCTGAGGATTGCTCTCATTTCCATGCAGGTGCCTACAAAATTAAGTGGTTTAGATCATGGTTTTCCTCCAACCTTAACTGGGTCCAGCTCAGCCAGGCCTGACACTCTGGCCCTCTCCACAAGGGCTCTCAGCTTTAATTCCTCAATGCCTAGGCTCTGAAATGTTCCACTGACAGGAACAGATAACATTAACACAGCACCAGGTGGGCATTAGCCACAAGTGCAACTGTGGCTCATGGGATGCTTTCACAGCAAATGTGGAGAGACCAGAGTTATCCCAGGCTGTTTGGAGGTACCACAGGAAGGAGACTCCACAGTGGCCTCTACAGAACTCCTGTAGGCCAGGTACTGGACCTGTTTGCTGCCCAAACACTGCATTTCCTAAGCAAGGGCAAAGGCCCAGGAGCAGGGCTGCAGCTCTGCCCATACAGAGTCAGCTGTGCCTGGAGAGTCCTGCTCTAGTCCGGGACAAAGGGGAAAAGTCACCCGAGCAAAGCCCAGGCAAGAGAATACTCAGGGATGGAGCCCAGTGACTTCAACGACACAGAGCCAAGGTGGGCTGACAGGGCCAGAGTTTAACAGAACTTCCTAGTCAGAAATAGTATTTGTTTAGACTTTGTTGCTTTAGATATTTCTTTCTGATAGAAACATTGGATTTTCTTCCCAAAGTGTTTCTAGGTTTTAGTCAGCTGTGTTTGGATGGTTGGTTGGTTTTCAGAATGAAAAGTCAGATTTCTCTCTAGAAAATAATGGCAATGAATATATATTATTCAGCAGTCATGAACCTCAGACAGTGTTTCAAATGCTTAAATGAAGGGGTCCAAAAACTGTCAGAGAAATAAAAAGGCAGAAGAATTGTTCTATGCAAACTCCCTTCCCTTGCTGCATGTGCCTGCCTCATCCACCTCCTTCCCAGCACTTCTGAGATTTATCTCTGAGGAAATTGGTTGTAGACACAAGTAAAAGCAATCAGACCAACTGATTATTCAATCAATTATGCAGATTACCAATACATACGTGGTATTATAAAAAGATAGTTATTTCCAGCTATTTAGTGACTCTATGTATTCAAATATTAAGTATTTATGATTGTCCAATTCAACTACATCCCTGCTTTTATATATAAGAGCACAAGGAATGTCCAGAGATATGTAAAATGTTCATTTGCAGGCATGAATGACAAAACCCAAAGCTTTAAAATATACAACCAGCATTTCCAAATCCAGCACTAAGATTCCTGTCTTAGCATCTTTAGAGAGTCTACAGACTTGACCTAACTAAACAGAATTCTCTCACCAAACCAAGAAGGAACAGAAGCACTCCTACTGTGGCTCTCTGCACACAAAAACCCACCTAAGACAGGCCCAGGGGACACCTCCCAGAAGGGAAAAGTGCAGAAAATCCTCATCCTGGAATCAGTAGAGCCACCTTGGAGGCTGTCCCTCAGCATCTGGCTCAGAGACAGCAGAAGAGCACAGCTGGCTGCCAGCTGTGCTGCCACTGACTCCAGCACTGAGAGCTGCACCCTGAGACCCCAGGACGACAGTGAAAGGATGAATAAACTTCTACTCATAAACAAGGAAATCTTTCTGCACACAGCAAGAATAAAGTGCCCTCTCCACTGGGACTCTGCAGCTCTTGATGGCAAATCCTGTCTTTTTCCCACTCCAAACTCAGCCAGTTTAGTGCAGTTGTGTGAGGCATGAACACAATTCCCAATGACAGGAAGCACAACATCAGCAGGAACATAACTGCACATCCCCAGGCACAGAGCCCAGTGCGTCAGCCCAAACCAGGGAAGGGACTGGGTGATTTGGGGTCTGTGCAAGCACCTGCAGGAGTTCTCCTGGCCGTCCCAGATTTGAGACATGCAGAAGGACAGGAGATTGTTTCCAGCTTTGGTGGGGGCTGCTGGCCTGGGGAGCTACAGGATGCCTGGAGTTTAAGAGAGAGCCTGACAGATCTGCAGCCAGACTTGTGCACAGCACAGCAGGACATCCCCTTGCACTTGTGGGATGCCTTAAGAAGTGTCAGTGATCAAAGAACCAACATGCACCACCCATTTTCAAAAATGCCAGATACCACATAGGTCTGTGGTGCCAGACACTGAGGGACATGCACTGCAGTTGCCCCCTCTATAGTGCACAGCAAAATTTAATCTCCAGAATAATCTGCTCTTTTCTTCTTTCATTCTATTTCTTCTCGAAGTGTGGATGTTTTTCTGAAGCTGCCAAAGAGGTTCCCATCTCCTTTTCCTTAAGGGCATACCCCATATCTCCCTACAGTTTTCCACATTGTACTTCTTGTTTTAATGACTCCAGCTGGGCAGGAGAGAAGGATGCTCAAATACCTCCAGAACCACACCTTGGAATCCTTTGTTCCTCTCCTCTACTAAGTAATAGCCAGCATCTTTCTGCCATCAATTTACTTTATGATGGCTTGAAGTCATCTGTTACATGAAGAATAATTTCTTCACCTTTTAAATGAAATCTGCACTGGGAAGGGATCCATTTCTTTCCAAGCCTGACAGTTTCTCATCCTCCTGTATAAGGATGTAGGCTGACAACTCCATTTCAATAATTTCCATTGTGCCTACTAACTTAATGCTTTCATTTCAAGCAGCTTCTCCCAACACACACTTCTCCACTTGAAATAACAGATTAGGAAATAATAGATGCATAGTTGCCATGCACCTGCATTGCACACATGCAGAGTCTAGTCCAAACTTGCTCTCTAGCAAATAAATAAAATGCTGCTTCAGTTTTTGGAGGGGATCTCATCAAGCTGCTACAAGCAGCTCTATCAAGAAACCTCTCAGAGGGGAGCTTTGGTTTAGATCTTGTTTGAGCTGTGTGTTCAGGCACATGCCCAGATACCTTTATGCAGAGCATCTCTCCAGGAGAGGTGGACTCCTCTGTAAAGCTTCCTTACAGTCTCTGTCCTCAGATGTTTTGAAGACTTGGCCTCCAGCTCAGAGCTGGCAGAAGCAATTCAGATAGCTTTGACAGCATTTATGCAAACTGGGATTTTAGCTCCAAGACTTAATACATTTCTTGCTGAAACTTCCTGAAATACCCCTGACTCTTTTTTTTTTTTTTTAATTACATTATATGGCATAGGGAAGCCTACAGTCCTCAAGAATCTGTGTGAAGATAATTCACTAAAGGACATTCCAGCCAAAACCCCATGATCTCTGGCTACTCTTAATGCAAATAATTTTTCTATGACACTTTGTTTCTGTGGGATCTTTAATTCTAAGTTTCATATCTTTTAATTGCTCTTTTTAGTTGCAAGCATGTTAATCCCTCTGTTTCCATCTTTAAAATGAGGATTTGTCTTTCAGCAATTGTTTTTTCCTTTATTGACAAGTAATCTTTAGTAGTTTTATGGTTTAAGAAAAGCAGCTCTGTAAGCATCTGATCTTTACAGGTTTTCAGCATCCAGCTTTATTTTGATTTAGCTGCAAAATTGCTACAAGATTACTTCTACTTAGAAGCCCCGACTAAAACTGAAGCTTAATCACTGTAGGTTCTGCACAAAACAACTGGCCTTGTCCTTTGAGATGACAGGTATCTAGAAAACACAGAAGGTGGGCAGAGGAAAAAAAGGCTGGCAGAAAAGTCAATTGTTTTAAATTACACAGGAACTTAAGGAAAAAGCCTGGCTCTCGTGGCTGCTGGGTTGGTGGCTGTCCATTCCCTGCCACTGACTCTTGCTAACAAGAGAGGAATTCTCTGAATTCTGTTTCCACCTACTGAGGACCTGCAATGTTTTTTATGGTTAGATGACAAATGATGTGTTTCTAGAAATTTTCAAACCAGGTTTCCTTGTCACCTCAATGTATTGCCCTGAAACTTGCTCCAAGGGTAGTGATTACACAGGGAACCACAGGACCCTCACTCCCTGGGCAGCAGAGAAAGGGCATCCCTGCTGCCTTGACCAGACAATAAAAGCTCTCAGAGGTAAATTAACTGTGAGTTACTTTTCTTTTTTTTTCTTTTAATTTAAAGACAAATTGCTGCTTTATTGCAGCAGCCATGTTGACAAGTAGCCCAACAATATCTAGTCACTGCAATTCCAACTCTGCCTCAGAGACACATCCGGAGAGAAATGTGAATCCAAAGATTTCTGGTTTGGCCTGGAACTTGGTGCTAAGGGAGAAACACACACTCTGCAAAGAGGACCAAAAAGGAGGAGCTATTTGGGGTGATTTTTGTGCATCAGTTGAAGAGTACATCAAACTTCACTAATGATCACTCTCCTCACAGTAAACACATTTGTGGAATCAGATGTTCCTTTAGAAAGAATGTGGGACATTTAATAGTAGACTGAAAACAGTTCCAATGCATCCTGCTGGGTGCTGTGGCTGTACAGCACATCTCTGAGCAGCAATCCCAACCAGAAACTGGTGTTTAGGGAGAACACAAAATCAGAATATCACCAATACTGTTTAACTACACAGACAATTTTATAAAATACTTTCCCTTTAGAACAGCACAATCCTAAATGGAAACATGAGTGGAAACTGCACTTTTGCCACTTGATCCTATTAATCAATCTGAAAGATATCTGAAAACCTGATAGATAGCTAAAAATAGAAAGAATCCCTTAATTCAGAGCTTTATTTCTGTGCTTCTGATGAAAAACAAAAACAAAAACAAAACAAAACAAAAAACCCAAACAAACACATTTCTACTGAATGAAGAAAGCTGTAAATTGGAAATTTTCCTAAAGTTGGAGACATAAGATCTCCAACTCTTAAGGAGAGCTGCAGCATTTGTAGAGGTAAAAACAAGAACTTTTCCCCAGATTTTCAATTATTCCCAAATGCAGCCAAGGACAACATGGAAAAATGCAGGGATAAAGGTGGTATCAAGGTACTGTAGTAGTACAGAAATGACATCCTGTGTCTGTGCTCTGGTTTAAGGTTATTGTACTTTTCTATAGTTGCCATCAATGCAAAAATATTGAGGAACTGGTGGGCATAAGAAGTCACCAGAGATGAGAATTGTCTTCCTTATACTGTGTTTGGCACAGGTTTCTATGTCACGCTCCTCTAGATCATAGACACAGAGCATTAAACATCACCCCAACCTGGGCCATGAGTGGTTCATTCAATATCACTCACTGGCTGTGGTGACAACTGGGTACCCACTTCAACAGAGACACAGCTCAGGGGACATGTGGCTAAAAAATTACTGACACAGGAAAATTAGTTGCAAACTATTACCTTTTATTGCTGTATTTTAATATTGATGCAGATTAGTTTTCAACTTGTGGGTCAATTTTTTTGCATCACATCTATATAATACTGCCCCTTAGCCTAAATTTGACATGGCCATTTTGATGTTCCTAAGTTACCGGTTTCCACTTGGTAAATCCATCAAACATGGGCTGATTTAGAATCCACACTCTGCACCCCATTGCATGGCCCTCTCTGATGGGAACAGGTGAAGAACCAGAAAGGGCTCCTCTGAGAGAGGCTTCTTAGCTCCCTGTCACCTGTAGGAAAAATGGGTTTCAAATCAATTTTAGTTTTAAAACATGCTTTGAAGACAAAATACCTTTTGGCAGCATGTACTGAGACAAAAGGATCACCTTGGGAAGTAATGCATTTTTCCACCAGTGAAACAAGCAGTCTCAAAAGAATTTTCATTGCAAAGAACTGAAAGCTCATTATTTGCTCAGTCAGTTTGTGATGCCTCTGTCCCTGCGTGCTGGCTGTGCCTCACTCTCTTCCTCAAAAGAACACTGACATATTTTTAGTCTTCAGCATTTTGGGGATTATTTTACAGCTCCCTTTGAGAACAGATGGAACATTTGTATCATCTGGACTCACAAAACACATAATTTGCACTTGCTACATCTGGGATAGGTTTGCACACCTATTTTTTAACCATCATTGTACCCCACTGCTTCTCAGTCCAAAGGAAATTGGATCTTCCCGTGTAATGTTTTACAGTTTACAATGTGAATCCCTGAGGCTAACAAAACATCACTGTGGGTTTCTGGTGTTCTCACAAAGGCCAGATCCTAAAGTGACTTTCCCAGTTCCACAAGAGCTGGCAGCACACAAAGCACAGCACTACCTCATGGGACATGAGGTGTTTGGATTAGAGTGGCCTTCAAAGTGGAGCCAGTGAAGTGGTGAAAGGTAAAACAGGAATTTTATGTTGCAGGAACTGTAGAGAATTTTCATATGTCCAAAAAGTGGTGACATCACAGCCAGTGGTAGAGGAGGGTTGTGCTGAACTGGTAAACACAGGCACAGTGAAGAAGATACAAAAGGGTGAAAACTGGAGCAACTTCATAGAGGTTTAAAATCATTAGGACAACTTTGAAATAGATTAGGAATTAAACAGATTTATGGAAGATATCACCAATTACTTACATATGATAATTACTTACATATGGCAATTAATATGACAATTATTACCAGGACCAATTACTTCAATAAATGTCCTAATAAATTATTTTTTCCCTTTGCATCATTTTTCTGTTTGACATTTGCAATGACTGTTTAACCAGTCCAACACCAGTAAAAGTTGTTTCCATTTACACAAGGACTATCCTTGGCATCACAAAGTATTATTGCTTAGCAGCTGCTTCTATCATTTTATTAACTCTAAGAAAAACCCCAAAACCAACGAAGCAACAAACAAACAACACCCTTAAAAAAACCCACAAACAAACAAGCAAAACAACCCATGCCCAGGCAGGAACTCCCACAACATTAATATCTGGGAATTCCATGCCATTTTACCTGGAATTGTCTGAGATGCCTGCCAGAAATGCAGAGGCCGTTTGGGAGGTGCAGCAGGATGTTCTGCAGGTACACGGTGATCCTGGGAGGTGGCAGAGCTGCAGCTGCAAGGGCCCAGGCTGAGATCTGCTGTGGCAGTGTGGCAGTGCTGGTGATGTTTATGAGCTGGGGACACTGCCATCTTCCTCTGGAGCAGGAGGGGAAGTGAGGAGCAATTACCCAAACTGCAGGATTTTGCAGCTGTAAAGGGTGACAAAAGGTTCCAAATTAAAAATCCTGGAGAGCTAACAAAGCTCATGTAGCAGCAGTGCCTGTGCTCTGCTGGGTGCCAGCCTGCACCTCTGAGCCTGTGTGCTCCAGAGCTCGTGCCCTTCAAGCTGGGCATGAACCTTTGCTTGCCTCTGGAATGTTTTAGATTGCTCACATGAAGTGGCCTGGATACAACCTGGATTCATAATACTCTAATGAAAATTAAAGCTGATTTCCAAAGAATCTTTCTGCACAAAGTTCTTCCTTACCAAACTTAAAAATATTTAATTTAGTCATTAATTAACTATTTTCTGTTTAGTTTACTTCTCTTTTTCTTTATTGGAAGACTCTACGTGTGTCAGTGCACACTCAGATGCACTTCTCAGAAAATTATTTGCGTTTTTGTACCATCCAAATGATCACCTTCAATAGCTCTTCTGGTGAAATGGGAAAAAATTATAAAATAATATATTCTTTGAATAATGTAGGAAGTTTTTACCTCTCTTTTCCTGAAGAATTTTCTGACTTCCTGATCTCCATAATTTTGTTTCTTCCATATAGTATGTTAATAGATTTGTAACCTAAGAAACTGGAATATATTTACATGATAAGTTCTTTTTTCAATTATTTGCTCAGAGGTTTAGATGTTTCAGTGGGACACTGAAATTTCGTGGGATATTTTGTATTGTGAAATGTAAAACACACAAGAAAACCCCATATACTTCCTTTCACAGGGATGCCCCAATTCCCATTAAACTTTGTGTCATGCAGCTGCTGTTTGAATGTTGATGGGCATGAAAAGCCAAACTGCTGCTGCCAAACCCTCAGAGCTTTTGGCATGGGAAGGGGTGGCCCTGCTCAGATGTGACAAGTGTCACCAGTCCCACCCACACTCCCATTTCTCATGCAAATATGTTTTGTACAGGTGAATATTAGCGTGACCTGAAACTGCTTTTCTGGCTGTTACCATCTCTCCTTTGAGGAGGAAATGTCTGTTCATTGCTGTCTGAGTGCATAAAGATAAAAGGAACCCCAGTGCACTATCAAAGGACAAGAGAAAATAACTTTTTTCCCTTCTCTAGGCAGAGAGGAGTGATTCAGTTTTCTACTCAGCCCCCCAAAATCAACAGTAGCCCTGGGACACATCTTCAGTCATTTAACTGAGGGACCAGTAAAACATTTGGCTTCAGGCAGAGCTGCTGACCCTACTGGATAGGATTTCATGTCTCTGCAAACCAACTCTGAGTTTATGTCTCCATAAATTCACCCAAGGCTTTTATAAGAGTATTGAAAAAATCCTTCCCCACTCTATCAGATTCAGTTCCTACCCTTAACTGTCAAATTGGAAAGGGACCACGACAGCGTTATACTTACAGCTAAGGAGGTCTCGCTCCAGTCCTTCAGGTTTATGGAAGATAACAGATCTCTTTTTTTCCCATTTAACCATTTTGTGTTCAACTGGGGTGAAAATGCATTGTTTTGGTTTGGGTGTTCAAGCACATCAGGCAGCCAGAAGGCTCAGAGGCACCTCAGCCTTGTGATTTCTCTGGTGTGCTTCACCTGGACCTCCTCTGGCTCAAACCCTTGGAAAACGCCTGGAACAACAGGACAGGAAGGGTTTGTTTCAGTCTGAGACCCTTTTCAGGTCTGACAAAGCAGAGAGAGCTTTCATCCAGCCAGGCCTTTCAAAAGCAGCAAGACTGACTTTCAGAAGGAATTGCTTGTTACACAATCATCTATTGTTTCTCCTCCTTTCAGATGAACTGAGCCTTCTGCTGAGTAAAAATGAACCACACTGTGGTGACAGACTCTGCCTCTTACACTGGCTGTGCTGTCACTAGAAGGGGGACTGTGGCAGAGTCCACATGTCCTTGGAACGCTGCTCAAGTGAGTTACCCTTCACTTTCCTGAATCATGCCCCCACATTCTGTGAATGTGAATCCATCTGCTCACCAACTCAGTGTCTGCAGCAATAGGCTGCTCTGAACAATAGGTTTCATCTGGTTTTGCTGTTGCAAGGACATGGATATTTAGAGGCTTATTTATTCATCTGTCTAAATCATTCATACTGGATGCTGAGTTCAAGGACCATGTGTAGTTCAGGCAGCAGTGGGAATGGAAGCTGTGGTCAAGCTCAGAGTGCATTAAGCTAATGTATTACGAAAGCTACTGCCCTGAAATGCCAGTTGAGGAGGGAGAAGGAAGAAAAAAAGCCTAAGAAAGGCAGTTGCCATTGCCAGAAACAATTAGGCACTGGCAGCTCTGCAGAGCAGTGGTTGCTGGCTGGGCCTTTGCATTTGGAAGTGGAGTGTGTATAACCAAACCACCTCACAGATGATGCAAGTGATGCTTGGCCAGGGGAGAGGGGAGAATTACTGCCAGGTGAGAGATATCCAGTGTATTTAAAGGAGTCATGGGGTACTTTTGATGCAGAGTGCAGACAGTTTTAGCCATTTGTTTGAAAACCAGATTTGTTGCAAAGGAGTTGAAGGAGGTGTTGAAAGATCTCTGCTGAACACAAGGGTGCTGCAGTCTCAGCAGCTGCTGTTTACAAGCAAACTTGGAGATGTAACCACCTCAGCTTCTTCAGTTCCTCCCTTGTTATGTTTACACATTAATGTCAAGCTACAGTTTTAACACTGAACCCTTCCTTTTAGCATACCCACTTTGTGACTAACAACATCTAAGAGACAAACTGCTTTTAGACCTCTATTCTACACTCTACAAATAGCATTGATCACATGCTGTCACTAATCACTTGTGGATTTCAGCTACCGTGACATTTTACACAGAAGAGCGTGGCCTCAGTTGTGCAGAAGGACCAGAGGTTACAATGGCAGAGTGGACTGTAAAGACACTTCAGGCGAAAGTAACCCAAAGAATGAGATTCAGGAGTGAATAATACACCCCATCCTCCAATAGGCATGAGATACATGGAGGAAAATCGCAAAGTAAAACCCTCTGGACATGCAGAGTGTGAACAGCAGGCCCTCACAACCCTCCCTGCTCAGCACCACCCACTCCCAGGCTGCTCAGAGCAATTCCAGCCCCACACAACACTGACAATAGAGCAGCATCCAGGTTAGATTCAAGGAGCACAAAAGATTATGACTTTACGCTGAGAATTCCTAAGGTTTACAGTTAATGTGCATGGGAGGAACGTAAGACCTGAGTTTAGGCAAGATCTATGTTCTTACAATCTGCATTCGTAACCTGATCAGCAGAGATTACAGCTAGACATGGGGTTGTGGTTTTTCCTCTGGGAAAACATGCTGGGTGTGGCTGTGTTTAATGGGAACACACCAGTTTGGATGATCTTGCATTTTGCCAGGATCCCATGGTAGCCTTTAATCAATTCCATTGCACATAAGAATGTGTTCTTTTCTGCCCTTCTATAAAGGTGTGCATAAAGTAGTGACTGGCAACAATCTCCTTAATATATGTAAATATATTTTTTTCTGAATGCAAAGCTGTCACTTCAGTGCTAGTAAAAAGCTACAGGAATGACAGCTGACAAAATAGGAGTCAAGTACTCACAGGTTTGCTCTGAACACATTACAGCCATTAAGGGCTCCAAACCAACAGAGCATTTGCAATAGTTACAGGAGTGCACAGAACTCAGAAACTGCCTAGGGGAAAATTCATTATTTGTCAGTGCAAGGACTGATGATTTTCAGTCTTCACACACTGACTGTTCATAAGTGACCCTGGGAGCAGAGTGTCACCCCTGAGGCACCAGCAGCTGCCACCTCGCAGACAGAACCACTCCAGACAAGGCAGCTGCCAGAGCACTGTGCAAGGCCTGTCAGCAGAGAGCAGCCACAGCAAAGCTCCCCAGAGTTACCCTGCGGCAGCATTCCCTCAGTGCCAGCCTGCCCAGAGCAGCACTGCTGCTGCCCAGGAATGCAGGACAGAGCCAGACAGAATCCAAGGGCTGCCAGGCACATTTCCATAGCAGCAGTGTCCACATCAGGAAATCATCAGTGAACGTGTGGCTAAACCAGCACATGAAAAAGTACTTGTGTATAAAACCCCCACCTTTGTGACTAATGTATAGGTAACATTATGTAAAGTACATAATTATACACCTTACATATTTTATATATATAAAATACATATACAGTAAATGTAATAAAGATATATTCTATATATAATATTTATAGATATAGATATGTGGTATATCATTATATATATACTTATTAACTAATATCTTGGGGACAAGTATATCTCTAAATATATATAATATATATGTATCATATTTACTACTTTTCCTCCTATCTGTGTGCAGGATAGAGGCGCTCCACTTGAATCATTCACTGTTCTAATTTCTGACTTTCTGGTTTTGTAATACTGACATCTAAACATTTAGCCCGTAGGGTAGAAAACACCTTGGTTCCTTCAGAATAGGTTTGGTATATTTGATATGCCTATTTGATTGCTAATATATTTTAGGACATTTAGGACTTCCTGGCAGGATCCAAGCACCTTGTGTTGTCCTCTGAAAGCAGCAGTCATTTTGAAGAACTACATCCTTGAGCCATAAAGCATGAATGAAAATACCTGACTTTTACATGTTAGTTATCATTATTCTTTCTCATCTTAGATTTGTTACATTTACTTTACAGTTAATGGTATCTCGATTCAGAAATTCAATTTTCTTTTTATTTTGGCCAACAAAAACTTCATCTACTTCATATGAAACCCATAAATAATAAAAACCAGGAACCAAGGATGGAGTATAGTTCCCTTATAGCATGTTTTTCTGTTAAATCATTATTAATAGATACCTTTAAAGCTTGTGTCAGTCATATCACTTATCCATGACTTGTGTGTCCTTGGACAATTTCTCATGCTGCTTAAGGGCACTGATTAAGCATACAAATAGATCTTTCACCTAAAATTGTTGTTTATTTATTTAAAGGTTTTCAGAGACATGGGGATTGTCACCTTTTTTTAATTGAAAAGGATTTTATATAGATAAAAGCAGGAATAGATAGATAGATAGATAGATAGATGAAATTTACTTTCATATTATTACTTCAACAACCAAAAAATCTTTTGATAAATGTCTTTAAGTAACTGTAAATTTGTTTTTTAACAACAGGCAAGTGCAACACTCTATAAAGTTACAGCTATCAGACTGTCAGAACTAAAACCCTATGGCCATCATCTCCCCACATTTGTTTAGAGGTCACATCTGCATCCCCCACACTCACACAAATTCCCAGTGAAAATTGGAACCTTCTGCTAAATGGCTGTTTCTTCAAGGACAAGAAGTGGCACAATATTTTCTGATTCCCTGTGCTGGTAGCCAGCAGTGCTCCCACTGCTCTGTGTGTTTCTGACTCACATTAGCAGGGTGCAGCAGGACCTCTTACTCACTGCAGTTATGATGAATTAACTGCAGAGGAGGAGGAAGAAGACAGCTGTTGTTTAGGCTTTTTTTAAACCCAAACAAAACCTGTAGTCCAGATCTCTGCCATGCAATATGGTGTTCCTTGACTGCAAGTGCCTCAATGGATGCTAAGCTGATGTTTTGAAATTAATTTCCACTGGGCTGGAAGTTTGTAATTCTCATCATAAATCATAATGTAAAGCTAGTGCATAGATAGGTTAACATTTCCATTTTCAGTGTGTTATGAATAAATAATTTCTACACTGTAAAAATCTAGCAGAATAAAGCCATGTTCCACCTTTGGAGCTGCCTGTGAAAACAGTCCTTGTCAAAGTTCTTCATTAGCAGCCAGGAAGGACAGCTTTATATTTCAACAGGAGGCTGAATCAGCTCCTCAGATCTTCCCTGCAGCTTATCAGAAAGTCTTCTGTGAACCTCAAGAGTTCAGGGAGAGTAACCCCCAGCAAAAGGGGAAGAACTGTCAGGTAGAAGATCTTCACCAGCATCTGTTCTTGCTGACAGCTTGACCCTGACTAAGGAGGTTTGAGATTACTTCCTCAGCCTAAAAATGTGTGAGCACAGGAGGCCCCCACCTTGTCCTCTGCAGAGAGGGATGTGTCCCCAAGTGCCATTGGGATCACAATCCCTGCTTCTCATGGAAGGACTGGACACACAAATATTGCACAGCACTCACCAGGCCAGCAGATGAACCCTCTAAGTAACACTATCAGATTGTGTTCCATCTAATTAGCAAAGCAATTTTGTGATAGAATCAATTAATTACAGTGCCAGGCAGATGGTGATAGAGCCACAAGGTGTGCAGAACTCTGTCTCCTAAATTCAGTATCTGGAATATTTATCAAAGTCACAAGGCCTTTCAATGCTGATAACATGCTTTACTGTGTTATTTTGGTCTGCTCTATTTCAATTTTGTTCCAGTTCTTTCTCCCACCTCTGGCTTTCCAGAAACCCAAATATCTTTCAGTAAGGCTGAAACAGCACTTCTAAAACAGTTTGTGTTATGAACAGTAATGGCAGCTGGTGGTTATGCAGCACCTTAAAGAACTCCTTTGTCTTTTGGAACCCTCTTGAAAACTCTGTACAATAATTTGACTTTCAAACATACATGAAACTGAAGAATGAGAACCATTTCAGGTGCTTCTGCAAAAGAGTTTACCACCTCCCCAGTAAATGCCTACAAGCAGGACTTAAGTACTTTTTGATTCTACTCACAAGCAAACCTATCATTAGCTTTTGAGATCATGGGATTTTTGGTGGACTACAGCTGTACAGGGATTCCCAGGGAAGCTCACCATGTGCAACTTTATTTGGAAAAAAAAGCAGCAGTTCAGTCTCAGCTATCAACTAACAGAACAGACCAGTCACCCAGAGAACTGAGATAAAACACAGGAACCAAAATATTGGGATGTATTTCCTACTGCGCCAAGAAAACTCCCCCAGCAGTCTGAAAACTGGTCAATCATTCCTGTCAGTGCTGGACTTCTTCAAAATGAATCACAGAAGCATGGTGGGGTTTTGCTTTGGACTGGACTAGATCCTGTCTGATAGTACTTATGTTTAAACTACAGCTGTGGTGTGATTATTCAGGCCCTTAAACAAAATCCTAAATTCAGATTCTAGAATCCCAAAGCATGGAAGGTTGTGCTTTGTGCAGGTTTGAAAACAAAAAGTTTTCCCACTGTATACCCATTAGAAGGTTATTAGTTCAGTTCTGGTTTTGGTCTGAGAAAGTTTTTTTCTTGAAACAGAGACATAAATGGCCAAGTTCCTCAGTCTGTTACATGTGCCCACAGTGCATTCACTGCAGGGCTTCTGGATTGGCCTGTCACTAAAGAATATTCATGAGATCTGCTTCTTAAAACACTGGCAGCTCATCAGCCACAGAAGCAGATTAATGACAGAGGGAAAGGGAAATGACTTTCAGAAACCTTCATCCCACTGTGCCATTAGTGCCTAATCCAATATCCTGGATTCCTGCTCTTGGGCCTCAGAGGGAATCAAACCCTTTGTTCTGGCAATGGTAAAATCAGATTCAGTGTTGTCTACAGCAGTGACCAGGAGGCCTCAGCACTCATTAGATAACAGACTGCTTTGTATCAGCCATGCAGGATCTCAGAAATGAGAAGGGCAAAGCAAAAAGAGATGCTAAGGAAGGAGTTCAGAAATAAATCCTGAAGAAAGGGGAAACCCAAACCTGGCAGCTCTTTCTCAGCCATATCACACCAATTTTACTATCACAAAACTCATGGAAATCTCGGGCTACAGCTGTGAGAATGAAGCTACTGGGTTCTGAGGAGATTCACCACTGTTGGGGGCAGTCTGGGGCTCTTGTGCTCTTTGAACAATCATGAGCAAATGGCAGAGACAGCACATGTGTTCTGTTTGAGACAGGGAGAGAGATTCCCCAGGGCTTACACAGAGAATGGTGCTTGTAAAACAAAGAGGATCCACAGTATTTCACACATCCTTTCAGACCTAGGAATGTGCAGAAAAAGCTTTGTAGCCAGCCACAGTGAAGTGAATTTTCAGGGAAGGAACAGAGGAAAAACTCTGGTCCTCAAAATCAAAAGCCACAGTATCTACTGAGAGCAAGACTGGACTTCCCAGGGAGGCAGCATTCCAGGATGGATTTCCATCATATGTTCAGCATATTGCTGCAAGGTGGAAAACATCTGTGCTATTGCCACAAACCAGGCTGGCAGGAAGAGCCTGAACAAGTGGTGGAGCAAACAAGAAGAATGTGGGAGGAGAGAATCTTTGTTCTTTTTGTAGCACCTCACACAGGCAGTTTCCCAGCCATGGCTCCTGGGCATTATAGCTGTGTAAGAATATCAGTCCTGGTGTGCTGAGCCAGGCTCCAAAATTCCTGAAAGGCTGTTTAGGGCATCACAGTAACCAACAACAGCCTGAGAAGCCACATGTGTGATTTATGGAGAGGATTCCAGTGCAGCCCTCAGTGTGTGCTTCCCACAGCTGAGTGTGCACACACAAACACACCCAGCTCTCCACAGGAGGGGCTTCGTGCAGAAAAAAAATCAAATATAACTTGATACTTCCCATTTTATTAGTAATTAAACACTCCATAGAAAAACTTAAAATAATTCTGTTGTGAAGATTTTACTTAAAGCTCACATTAACAGGAGGTTTCTGTTTGTTCCAAGAGCAGCCTCTCCACAGCCAAGCCCCCAGATTGCCTCTCTGGGCAGCACCTCAGGCCTTGGGGATTCATAACTTCCATCCCTCTCTCCAGCAGCTTTATAGAAAGTCATGTATATAATCCTGCCCATGGAAAGTCCTCTCTAGGTGAAAAAGATAAAGGAGGGGGGAAAGGAAAAAAAAACCCCATCAGCACGCAATTCAGGGGCAGCTTAGGAAATAAATTCTTATAATCATGCTGACTAATTTGGAAAGAAAAAAAAAGTCAAAATAAAAATTTCATATTGCAGGATAGGTCCCCAGAATTCAGTTAATTTTTACCCTCCATAGCTGTCCTGCCTTTCAGAAACAGAATCGTTACTTCCTAGCTTACTCTGAGAGCTTAATTTTAGCATTTAGGAAGCAAAGCCCTGGCATAAAAGCATTGCATTTAATGTGCATCTACCATGAAATTCAGCCTAATGGGAAAGAACATTAACTATTTCAGGTGTATTGCAAGTATGAATACATTTGCCTATTCCTTTCTAGCTCAGTCAACCAGAATCCCCAGACGAAAAAAACACATTCTTATATTTTTCTTCCTCTCCCTTTATCTTTCCTGTGTTCTCTTTTCTGATTGAGGGTGGTTTTTGCTGTTAAATCCTCTTGGATGGGAAGTAGAACCACTTCTAGGACTTAACAAAAGCATTGTCCTGCATGCATTCAGGGGAAGCTGCCCTCAGAAGCAATGCACGGATTTGTTCCAGTTGAGAAAACAAGCTAAAATTTCCCTGGCTGGAAGAGGAAATCAAAGGTATGACCTTTGCTCAAGGGTTAGCCACACATTTCTCAGAAATTACTCTTGGAAAAGTGGTGCTGACCTGTAGCACTTAAGATGTTCTTGCCTTCATCTCCCCTTTGTCTCCTTCTCCACCACTCATTTAGCATGAAGCTAAAGCACAAAAGACTTGAGCTTTTAGTGTCTCAGTTTACCTATCTCCTTTTTTTTAAGCTGTATTTTCTATCTAGAGACTTTCCTGAAACCATGAGAAAGTAGATGGAAAGGGTAAAATTCTGCTGCAGGTTTAAACATACATTTTCATGGGAACTGAAGAATTCACCCCACTGAAGCCAAAGAGAATCACAACCTGTGTAATCATTGCTCCCAGTCTCAAGGGTTACATGTGTGGAGGGTTTCATCCTGAAAAAAATCTGGTTTATGTAACTTGACACTTCTCATTTTATAAGTAGAGTAACTAAACACTGCACAAGAGCTTAAAATGATTCTGTCATGAAGATTTTACTTAAAGCTCACTTTAACAAGAGGTTTCTGTTTGTTCCAAGAGCAGCCTCTCCACAGCCAAGCCCCCAGATTGCCTCTCTGGGCAGCACCTCAGGCCTTGGGGATTCATAACTTCCATCCCTCTCTCCAGCAGCTTTATAGAAAGTCATGTATATCATCCTGCCCATGGAAAATCCTCTCTAGGTAATCTGGCCTGAAGTCCACCACAATAGTGAACAGAGTCAAGAAACAAAACAGGAGACTGTTGAGGCAGATCTGTTTGAACACTGTCCAAACTTGTGTTTTGGACAGGTCTTGTCCAAAAAGCTGATTTCAAGAGAGGCACAGTACTGTTATTTAAACATCTATTGCATAAACACAGCAGAACTTGAAATACTACATACTGAAAACATTAAATGTTAACCTAATGACTGCATTATTTGTTTCCATTCATTTCATTGCACGCCTTTTTAGAGCTGGTTCAGCTGAAGAAAAGGAACTTGCAATTTTATGTTTCTCTTGCAAATTTGTACCCAGGTTTCTCCCAGTCCTTGCCAGCCATTCCAGGGAAGGCACACAGACCTTCTCCAGATTGTCAGAGACAGGCAGGTACTCAGGAGGGCATTTCAGAGAGGTCCAACCTCCCTGCAGGTGCATCCAGGCTCTTCTTACTGTCCAAATTGGAGAGCAAAAAATTCCTGAAACAAGCTCCAAAGTGAAGTTCCAGAAGTGGGGAATATTTGCTCTTAATCTGTGGGATACTGTCACACACCACTGAAAGAGATGGGGACATCTAGTTTTAAGGAACCACTGAAGGATACACAAATGGAAGGGTTATCAGAGGCACAGAAAGGAAAGAATCCCAACTCAAGAGGCTCAGACTGCCCCATGCCTGCCAGTTTCCTTCTGAGAAGTCATTTCAGCTGCCTTTAATGTCACTTCTTCATTCAGCAAATGAATGTAACTGTACTTGTCAGCTTGGGAAATTGCTGTATCATAGTACCCTTGCACTTCTATGAAGCATTCCTTATATTCAGGAATACCTTTATTATAAGTCTTCTCTATTAGGAGAAATACTCAAATATCCCAAAGAAAAATATAAAGGTATGGGAGAAAATAATAAACAACCTAATCAGCATCCAGCTTGGGGGCAACTTAATAAATCAGTTCTTATAAACACTCTGACTAATTCAGGCTTCTTAAGGTATCACACTGTTTGTTGCACTGATAGTTTAAGCAGTCTTTGTCAGGCAGTTAAGTTCTGAATTCACTGCTACTTGTAACTCTTACTTCTTCACTTACATAGTCCCAGGCTGTGACATCCAGACAGGTTTCAGTTCTTTGGAGCATTCACAACATGCATCAGTGTTTAGGAGGAGAGTTTAGATTGCTGTGGAAATCATCATCTACTGTTACCCTGCCACAACAAAATTGCTTTTGCCTACAAAAATTCTGCTGCTGGGCTGGTTACAAATTTCACAGATTACCTTAGTCTGGATTATCAACACTAATGACAACAATATCCTCTTCTTTTACAACTTTTATTTATCCTTTCTAAGGATTCAGTTGGAAGACTACTTCTTCCAGTAGTTATGTTTATTCAGCATATTCTTCCTCTTTTATTTGCTGGCACTGGGTTTTATTTAATGAGTATTTTACTGCCTGCTGAGGGTCAGTATTTGTTGATCTTGCCTGATACAGAAAATCCCACTGACACTCTACCAACTTCTGTAAGCAGACATGAACAAAGAACACAGTTGCAATAGCCCTCAAGTAACTGTTAATAACTTTCATCTGGTTTTGCATCTCTAATTTGACAGCTTATCTTTTCAGAGGCTAAAAGGAGCAGAGGGTTTAGGAATAACAACTGAGCACAGAGTTCTGGCCCACGGCAAACAAGAGAGACAAACCTGCAGGGCTGTGGCCCCCTTGCCTCCCCCTGGAAACACTGACAATGGCTGAGGGAAGCCAGGAGCCTTAACACAGAAGGAGGAGCAGGGACAAGCAAAGATTGCAGTGCCAGCTCCTCCTGACATGGGACAGGCATTGTGAGGATGACTCCCCTTGCCCCATGAATTTAGAAAATGCTCAGTTCTGCTAAATATGGCCATTTTCAAGATAGATTTAACCACAGTAAATTATCTGACAGGATATAAAGAATGACCAGTTTTGTTTCATAGTGAGAAATGATCAGTAGTATTGTTACATTCTGAAATAAATATTAACATATTTCTCTGAATGGCTGCCCTTTTTCAGGAGAGAAGCCAAGGTTTAAAAGTTTCTATCAAGGCAGCCTGTGAAGGCTGCTCCATAAACTCACAAACAAAGCCAAGAAACTGTTCTTGTTAAAGGAGTTACCTTGCTATGCCTTTTCCTTCATCTGTTATATGAATCTATGAATTTCAGCAAAAGCACTTTCCAACATTCTGGTAATTTTGATTTTAACACTTCTATTATACAAACTTTGAAAACAAGACAAGCCCATCAGCAAGGCAAAACCCCCTCCCACAATCTAAAGGGGTGGAACAGTGACAGTTTTAGAACGTGAATTTCAGTGCCTCCTGAATTGGAAAATTTTGTAGAAATAAAATCAAAGATGCATTTACAGAGCACAAATTATGCACATAAGTGCCTTCCTGAACTGAGGCCCAGCTTCAGTACCTTTATAAAAAATAGCAGACTCCAGTTTTTGGCACATTATCTTTATGAAATATGAGTTAGTGGAAAACACTATGTGCTGTAGAACTGAGAATAAGATGAAAAATACAGAGTGAACAGAGTGAACAGAAAACAGCTATCAGGGCCAGGGGGCATCCTTGAAATCCTAAATTCAAATTTGCCTTGAGTCATAACTGAAATAATGTGGCTGGTTTCATCTGGGTGGCTTCCAGAAGAGGCTTGTTCCCATCATTGCATTGCAAGGGAAGTGTTTGTAGCTGCCAGGCTTTGTTCCCCAGAGGGGAGTGACAAATAAATGCATTTTACATATAAATACATAAACAGGGCAGGAAAAAAGTGTATGGAGTGGTAGACAAGAAAATATTCTGATGTCTCTTATTAAGCATCACTGGTGACTCCCATTAACAAGAGCCATTCCCAGAACCTGTAAATGATGTTTATAAATGAAAGGAAGCCTGAGGACGCCCTGTCTGGGAGGGAAGTGGAAGTACCTGCCTCAATCCTGCTTTGTGGGATAGCCAGGGAAATGCACAAAGCAGGGTCTGGGAAAGGGAGACCAAGGAGTTGAGGATCTAACTCAGACAACGCTCCTGGCATCAGCTCCTTTGTAACACACACTTGGGAGTTAGACTGGAGAAAGGGTATTAAAAGGGAATTAAGCATCCTTTCAGTGCAGCTAGAGGGATGAAAACAACCTTTCTTTTCCATGGCTTCAGTTGTCTGGCCCCGGGAGTGCTGGATTCATCTGAATTCCTGTTTGGGCTTGGAGCTGCTGGGTGCCCGTAGGGAGCTCTGCCACCCATGGTGGTGACATGTTCGTGCCTCTGCTCCAGAAGAAGGCCTGGGACCTGCCCGTGGTGCTCCAGGAGCAGGTCCAGGTGCTGAGCCAGGCCTTGGGAAAGGCCTCTGCTCCATGAAGGGCTGTGGAGGAGAACTCAGGGAAGGGAGCTCGGCAGGATGCAGGCACGGCTGAGGCTGGCACCGCTCCCCGTGCGACTCCGAGTCTGCCACCAGGAACAAACAGAGCCATTCTGGGGATTCTCCAGCGAAGAGAAATGTCAGAACTGACACAATGTTTGCAGTAATAAGCTGTGTTGGCAAAATTCTTGTAGATGTCACCCGAATGTAAATGAACCCCGGTGACTCAGGGAAGCGATCTCCCGAAGAAAGAGACACAGAACTTATTTGCATTTAGCACTGGATTACAAATATCACTGTTCTCTCTCTTCCTCTCAGACTGAAACTGCTGGCTCAGTGTCAGCAGTGCACAGATGCATTTCTCCTTCTTGTTGCATAACTTGTTTAATACCAAGAAGATAAAGTGGTGATTCCCGAGCTTCTCGGGTGCCTCTCTTTTGCACACATACTTTGCTGGAGGGTTCCTGATTCTCAGTACTGGGGATATTTTATACAGCACAGCAGAAACATGCAGAAGTGAATAATTGGTGCAGAAACACAGAGATCAGGCAATGAAAATAAAAGACAGATTAATCACTTCAATAAAATACAGAGAGGTCAATCCACAAGCTTCTGTTGGGCTTTAAAAGTTTTCTTGCTGTAAATACCACACTGGAGACAGTAGGCAGCAGGGTTTGCAAAGTTCTACAGAACCCCCATTCTGGAAATGCTCTGTGGAACATGGAAAAGGTGCATGAATGAGACGGGCATAATGCAACATCTTAAATTTTGTTGCCTGGAGAAAGGAGACATCATCAGAATAAAAATAAAATACCCAAAGATAGTACAGGAATGTCATTTACATTTCTCACTTTTTAAGGAATATAAAGAAAAATATGAAAAATCTAACAGACATAACTGTCATATTTTCACCATAAAGAATAAATAGCACAGTAATCCCCACTGCAGAAGAGATGAAAGCTTCAAAAAAGAAAAGTAAAAAAAAACTGTTTCCATAGCAAGTATCTTTATTCCCACTCTGTATCTTCACATCACCCATGAAATATTCATTCAAAATAATTGCTCAGCTTAAGGAAACAGTGTGCTGGTAATTCATCCCTCTTCACAGGTCACAGCAAGTGCAGGAAAAATGTGCAGAAATAGGATGTGACTGAAGACAGAGCGTGACAGAGATCATGTGCCACAGAAAGGGCCATTGGGGTTTAAAGGAAATCACAAGGGAACCCAGGGAAGGGCAGAGTTAAGTCACCAGCCAAAGGGACAATCCCTCAGAAATGCCTCCAGTCAGAGCCCCACTCACACAAGTGGGGGTGTGGTTCATGGTGCCACCAGTGTGCCACTGTCCCTGCAGCCCTGCCAGCACCTGCACAGCAGCCTGTCCCCACCACACTGCAGCCTAACAGAGGCCAGTGTGGGATTTCAGGAGTGAACAAGCCAAAAGAAGTCTCCATGCGCTAAAATCCTGCACATTTAGGTTATTGTTTGGTGCTTGAGCAACTGCCTTGTCTCATGAGCTAAGCCTCCTTGTGGGTCCCCTGTGGGCTGCTGCTGGGCTGCTCCTGGGCACTGACACCATCCCTTCCTCCTGAAAAGGCAGAGAGCACTTGGATGCCAAGTTCCTGGTACATCCTCTGTTCTGCTGCGACAGAAGAAGCTCTGTTGGCTCTGCAGGTGATAAATTCCTTTAGTGCAGTCCAGCAAGGGCCACTTCCTCCTGCTGTGTGGGGAGCTGTTGAACAGGGGAGCTGACACAAAATAAACCCACAGATTTTCCTGCTGGAACCCAGCAAAAGCCATGTGACTGGTTACACAGGAAACCACAGTGCTCTGCTCCATGTTCCTCAGGAAAAGGGGCACCTGCAGCCCTCGAGCTCTGTGGGGACACCTCTGCTCCCAGCACACTCCTCCAGGATGTTTTGTCCTGGCAGAGGGAAGGGCTGGGCCAGCAGCCCCTCCCTGACCCACAGCAAACTGGCATCCAACAAATGGAAATAAAACAAGCCTTAAAGTCACATTATGGAAACTTTAAAATCTTGCTGCATTCTGATAAGTCACTGTGGAAAAAAAACCCCTTAATTTTATCAGTAGAATTTGCCAACAAGAATTGGAAGAGCTCTTCATTAAAGGCAAAATAAGGCCGACATTAGGCAAACTGGTTTTGTATTAATCTTGATTTGGGATCATAGCACAGCAACTATTTGTGATAATATAGCTCTATACACATTTGTAGGAGAGAGAGATGGGTTTGATGTGCTCATATTGAATTATCTTGAGTCAGAACCCAAAGTGTTTGTAGAGTACATAAAACCTTTAAATGAGATTTCTCTGCTTAAAGTTGCTTCTAAAGTTTAGGGAAAAAATACTACTACTAACAAGAAAAACAATTTTCCAAAATTTCAAGGAAGATTAAAACTTCACTGAAAAAATGCAGCCGTAAAAAAAAAAGTATAATTCAAATCTAATTAAATAAGATTACAAATAATGATTAAAGATGTGTTCCTAACTTACAGATGAATGCATGGATGAGTAATTAATCTTGTCTCATATCATGATCATTCTGCACCTATATTGCCTGCCCCAGGACCAGCATTCCCCCAGCTCATCCTGGGGACATCCTGCTCCCTTGGAATCCTTCCTCAGTGAGGTAGCAGCTGCTTTGTAATTTCATCTCTGGAAGGAACTGAAACATGAGCAGATAGCTGAGATAATTTGATCAGACACTGTATTGGTTCCTCCTGCAATGACTCAGGAGCTGCTGCTGAGGAGGACTTGTTTAGAGAGAGGAGGAATATTGCAAAAAGCATTCCAGGGAACCTGTGCTTCATCAGGGCATCCACCCCATGGGCAGGGGAACAATAAAAGAAGAATCTTGTGCTAAATTAATCGGAGGAAATAGAACCATAATTCAGTCAGTAATCACCTTGACAGATGTAAATTAATGCATCAGTCATTGTTCATTCCTTTTTTCCTCAGTCACAGATTTTTTAGGGGTGATGTGGATGGTTCTCTTTGCAGAGCTTTTGGGTAATCAAACACTGATAAAGGGCAGCATGGGGATAAGCACACCCCTTGCTGGGCTGTCTCCAGCCTCTCTGCAGGCAGGGTTTATCTCCAAGGGACACGGGAGGGGAGCAGGAGCAGTGAGTTCCCTTTCTGAACCCCAGAGCTCACTGAACACCCTCAGCACTCCCTGAGTCCCTGAGGCTGCCCACACCTTCTCAAGGCTGCAGGCTCAGGTGTTGTTAGCTCATATTGTTGAAACCAGGCACCTGTTTGTATCCTCAGCCCTGCCTGCCTTGGCCCAGCCCAAAAATCTGGGGTTTCAGGAAACTCTGCAGCAGCTGCTACTTAGAAAAACCTGTGATCTCATTCCCAGAAGGACTTAAACAGGATAGTATTACAAATGGCACAGTATCTATGAATCCATCAATAATTGTAGTAATCCAAACAGCAGGGTATTTCCTGTCCCTTGTGCTGTCAGCTGCTCCCTGCTCCAGGTGCTGTTCAGAACAAATTGCAGCAGGTCAGCATCCACTGGCTGAGCATTCTAAAGCTGTAGATGTAGCCCCATAAAACAGTGATCACCCTTGTTAACATTTCTAGCACATTTCTCCAGTTAATACCAATGCAGGAGCCACCCAGAAGGAGGAGGAATGCAGGAGGAGTTCAAACAGGATTTTCTTGTTGCAGAGAGTTTATGCCATCCTTGGCCAAGCACTGCAGTCTGTCCTTCATCTTCAGCAGCTAAAAGAGGCATAAAACACATGAACCTCGACAAACAGAAACCAAAATCATACCCAAATAACCAAAAACCAACCCAGAGAAGCCATCAAACCATAAACACCTGGCTCCACAGAAGGTTCCCTTTCCAGCTTGCAGTGGAAGGCAACACTCCCCCTTCCCCAGGTCAGGAGCCCACATCTCTGTAGCACAGTTTAAAGACACCACCACCACCCTCACTGGGACCCCTTAAAAGAACCTTGTGGTGCACATGTCAAGAATGAAGAGTTGAAGGAACTGTTTGATTGATACATGCAGAGATTTGAAGTCTTTCCCATTCTCATGGTTTTCCTCAAGCTTCAAGACAGTGGGCACTTTGGATTTTTAAAAAAAATATAAATAACTAAAACAATCAAAAAAGTATCCACTTCCAATTGCCATTCTAACAGGGCATTTTGCCAGTACAGTTATATTCTGGATATACTGTGAAGTTCATGGGTTTATAATTTTGAAGGAGTAGGTGAAGAGCCACTTCTCAGAGGTAATACAGATTTAAACATTGCTTTGAGGCAACAGGTCATCCTGAATTCACACCTTGTCCACAGCAGATCCACACTGACTGTCAACTTTTTAATAATTAATGAGGCTCATCTCAGCTGTTTTACTATTTCACTTCCCAGTTACAATACCCACAAGGAGTCCCTGCTGACATTAAAGCACAAGAGCTCTGAAGAGAAAGCAGCCACCTTTTCTAGACTGATTTTGTTGCAGTCTCAGCAAGCTGTCATTGCACTGCTCGTGCTTTAGGTCAGAACCCAAAAGGCTCCCACAACATCTCAGGACTCTGGGACCTCTGAGATGGCTGGGCCAAAGTGAATTCCTGCTCGGGGACCTGTTCTTGGTCTCCCCCAGGAGCCCCAGCACCTTTGCAGAGCACCAGGTCCTTGCTGTGTTCAGAGCCCTGGGACTCCCCTGCTGGACGGGATTTCCCTGTAAGGTCACCCTGCAGAGTGTCCAGCTCAGAGCACATATCCCACGTGCTGTGCATGGCTTTGATAGTGCTCTAGAAACCCTGGAGCACCATTTTCCCCCTTTTATTCCTTTCAGTGCTCCATCACTTCCATAAACAAGCCTTTTTCAGAACAGCACTCACTTGTCTGCAGCTCATACACCTGTGTTTCTACAGTGTCCTATAAAACAGGAGCTATTTTCATGCTGTCAGTTTCTTCACAAAAAACTCTTTGTCTACTAATGCAAAGAATAGAAAATTTCAGTTTGTTTTTAAACTGAATGTCTCTTAGTCTGATTGTTCATGCACCACAACTGAAGAGGTTCATCCATTCCCACCAGAACTGAAGAGCAGGATGTCCAGCAGCTCTGAGCCCCCCTAAGAGCTGAAGAATACAATTTACAAATCTGAGTTTATCAATCAAATCTTGGAGTTTATCAATCTCCTGATGCAAACTCTTTAGATTGCCCTCATACTGAAGGACATTCTGATTCTCCTGTAATGCAAGATTGCCTTCAGGTAGGGAAGAAGAATGTTTAGGTAATTTAGATAGAACTCCTTAGCTGGCCACACCATGTGGGTCCTCTCAGCCTCATTAAGCACCTAACAAGGTAACCCTGCAGCACTGAGTTAAAATGAATAATTAATGCAGATGAGAGGAAACTGAAGAAGGGGTTCAATTTTTTTTGGTGATTTTTTTCAGATTTGATAATCCACAATGTAAAAGCCCTTGCTGTTAGCAAGCATGTGGATTAAAATCCCTTTGCAATCATGTGTGATCAGGACAACAGGGACAGAAATTATTTCCTTTTCTATTACAAAGTTGTTTCTTTCTTCATGTGTCTACCCATGCACTTGAAAGGAGATAGAAGATCAGCCTAGATACCAGTTTCTCTACCAAGAATCCCATAGCTTTGTTTAAAAATTCTCTATTTTTTTTCCAGGGTGTAAATGGGAACAATTTAACAGACACATTTCCACTGTGAATATTAATGGAAAGCAGCAATAGTTAGTGACCTTTAACACAGACTGAACTTCAAGAAGGTGGGAGCTGGATGGTATCCCTCGATACTTCCAGGCAGTATCCCTACAAGAGCTTTTATTTATATAGTTTTATTAGAAGCACCTCTGCTGGGCACGCTTATTTCTGGGACTGAACCATTTTCTGGTACCTTTTGTGCAAAAGGCCACAAAACCCAGCCAATGTTCCAGGTTAAGGCATTGTCCAGGGTGCTCTGAGGGCATCACAGGGGGTCTCATCTATGTGCAGCACCATTCATTACAAAGGGATTTATGAATCCTCTGGAATTTGAATTATTTAAATTGAGTATCATCTCCAGAACAGTGTGCTCACAGAAAAAGTCCAAGTTCTTGCTCCAGCCTGACTCTGCACCCCTCAATTATGACTCTCTCTCAATCTGACTGGGTGGCAATGGAGAACAATGCACACTGCATTTCCTGTTCCTTAAGAAATATTCCCTTGTTTAAATCATCTTTGAGAAAAATAAACAGCTTCCCTTTAAGAACAGTTTGGAACACCTACAGCCTGGACTGTCTGCTGCCTGCAGAAGGAATGGTGCAGCAAGCACAGCTGATTCTCAGGGAGCTGTAAATCTCAGTCTTTCTCTGCTTGCCTTCTCTCTGGGACAGCTCAGAGCCTTCTGATTCCCAGCACACACAGAGCTGCTGGAGCTGATGCAGGTGTTTGTGGCAACTCTCTTCTGAAACAGGCCTTGAAGTGGGAACTGCATTTTCTATTTCCAATATTCACATTACACACTGCAGTTTACATTGAAGGTGAATAAATGTCCTTTCCTAAAGGCTACACTTGGCTTAGGGGGAGTTTTTGGTTGGTTTTAAAGTCTTTCCCCTGCCACCTCAAATGAAAAGCATCATTGCATTATTTAGAGGAAGGAGCTGTGTGGAGCCTGTAGCAGGAGCTCTGTGTGCAAGGCAGCAGGATGTTCTGCTGCCCCAGGAGATACCCCCAGCCTGCCAGCTTTCCCTGCCAGCTCTGCCAGCCCCTCAGGGTGAGTCTGCTCTGCTCTGCCAGCCTGGCCCAGCCCTGCTGGGCACACACAGGGCAGTGGAGGGTGTGCATCAAACACTGCACAGATCAGAGAATGGTCCTGGGCCGCGGGGCCAGTCCTGCACTCCCTTGCACCAAATGGGTGTTCTGCAGTAGCAACAGGGATTCCCCCCCAGGCTTTTGAACAGTAATGTTTGAGTGTTTCAATTCCACAGATCTTTCAGTGTCCTTGTGTTTCAGTGGCTCCTTTAGCAACAAAGAACCCAGGTGATTGAAGTTGTCTCCAGAATCAATATCTGACTTGCCATTGTTGACATCCCTGCATCTGTCTAAGCAGACATCCTAGTCCTGTTCAGATGAAATCTGAAGGAATTAAATAATTTCTTATTGGTATGAGAAAACCCTTTGATTTATGCAGGCAGATACTGCTGGAGTTTTCACAGACACAAATGAAGATGTAAGTCACACAGAGGCTTTGTGTACTCTGCAACACCATCACCGTAACTCATGTGGGAGTGCAGAACACCACTGCAAACCATTCTAATTATTTTTTAAAATGCATGCCACCTTGAAAGAAAGACCAAGATAGACCACATGTGATACTACCTCCTGAAGAAAGATCCTGGATCCCAGTGTTTCTTAACAGGTTTCTATCTCAGCACCCCGTTCCTTACACAACTCCCTGGATCAGTATTTCAGTCATCATTATTTTCTAAGCAGTAAAAATCACCCATTCCTCTATGTGCCTTTTCAGTAGATTACTCCTACTGAAGACTGGCAAGGAAGCTGGAAAAAGAAATGGGATTAATTTTTATAAGAAAAGCCCTAAATAAGAAGCAGCATAAGGACACAAGCACTGTAGGAGGAGTGCTGGGAGTGTGTACCAAAGGTGGATCTGGCTCCTGAAGCTCAGTTCAGCCTCAACATTTAGTTGCAGATGGATCTTCATTATAGAGCTTTGAACCCTGCGAGCAGGGTAAGGACTGCTAAAGATGACTAATAGAGCCAGTGGAACAATTCATTGAAACACCAGGAAAACACAAAACTCCATCATTTAAACAGTCATAAATGTGAGCCAGTTTAATAGTGATCAGAAGTGGATAACTGATTGGGAGATTCATAAATGCATATAGTGCACAAGTCAGGTGCTCACCAGTTGTGACTGCTTGAGCTGGCAAGAATTTCATCATTCCTTCCCACTTTCTCTGTGGAGGTTGAGTAAAGTTTGTAAGGAAAGGAGCTTCTCTGTGGAAGGGTTTGGATTTTTGGTTTGGGGTTGGTTTTTTGTTGTCCCAATATAGATTATGTTTCATACCTGGGCTCCATGTCCCATGAGCTGCCACCTGCTCTCTTTAGGTTACGTTAAATACAGTTCAGACAGAGCTCAGCCTCCTAAAGACAAGACATGAGACATCCAGATCACAGTTCAAGCAGACTGATAAGGTAAAATATAAAATAATTTGCCCATTATATTTTTTTCAAACCTTAAGAAATATTACTATATTGCAACATTTTTCCGAAGTTTTATATGAGAAAGTTGTGTGCCAAAAAAACCTGGAGTTTCCCACAATAAAAAAAACCCAAAAATTATAGGGTTTTCCCTATTCAAGTCACTATCAAGATAGGTTGGATCTGAGCTTATGAAGGTAACTTTACTTTAATGGATAAAAGAGAATTCTCATCATACCTGTTTCCAAGCCCTAATACAGAGTTTCTGAGAAAAGTAATAGCTTTGCGTCCTGCTTATAAAACTGTATTAGTTCCAAGTTGTTTGAATATGAGAAAATAGGGGGAAAATATTCCTTGTCCATCAGAAAGTGGGCTGTTATACTTGCAGAGTGATTTGTTTCCCTGCAGTGGTATTTATCATGTTGATAAAAGAGACCATGGATCTGAAAATTGGAAGATTTTTTCCTGTTAATTTGAAACAGCACCTATACAAGCTGCTGTGACATCAACATAATACCCTAAAGCCACAGCAGCTGAAAAGATTTATTTCCTGAGCCCTTCTGCAGCCACATTCTCTTTGCTTCTGACATTCTCAATTTGCAGGCTGCTGGTGATCCAATCTTCCTCATTGTGGCTCTATAATAAGGATGTCAATGCAAGAGGAGGGAAAGTCATTATCTGATAGGCATAAGAGAGGATGAAAAGGCAGAGTTTGCTGACTCGGGGAGAGGCCACCCTCTCTGCCTCTGAGGAGCTCCTCAAGGTCATGGGCAGCTTTTGTACCTGGAAGGATGTCCCACATTCACTTCCAGATAAAACTGAGCCATCCCTAGCACAGTCTCAGGTCTGAACAAGGTTTTCATTTTTTACTATTACTCAGTGAAAAGTTTTAATTCTGGTTGGAAGGTATATATGCAGTTTAAAAGTTCAAAGAGTCTTTGAACTGCAGAGAGTAGCACAGAAATTGAGTGTGAATTCACAGGTGCTGCCTGGTTAATGGCATTGGTGTGGGCTTGGATTGTGCTGAGGGATCTCCCACAGCAGCAATGAACAGGCAAGATTAGTTAACCATTTGTACAGGAAGACTTACCTCAAATTTAGAAATAATAATGAATATCATCTGCTTTGGAAACTGTCAAAATGTCATTGGTGCAGCAACTGACAGGAAAAAATTATTTATTCATTGACTTTGTCAAATAACTACTAAGTGCCAATTGCAGCAGATAAGAAGATAAGAGGTAGAAGTTTGAAACACTCCCTATAGAGTTAATATGGAACATCCATTGTAGCTTAAGAGGCAGTTTAATTTTCTGTGTGGAAAGCAGAAAAGCCTGAAGAACAGAACTGTGCTTGAGAGAACCAAACATGCTCCTGGGCCTCCTGAACTGCAAATTCTTTTTCCCATACTATTTGTCTGGCTGGTGTAAAACTGCTTTATAGAGAGGGCATTTCCCAGACTGTTCTGGTCATCCACTCATTTCTCAACTTTTCTACAAGAGAATAAGAGAAATACAAAAGGACACATAGCCTGCCCTGTTCTGAGCATCCTCATGGCTTCCTTTTAGTCCCATGAGCAGATGACACGCTGGCATTTATCAAGCCTAAGTGAAGTTTCAGCCTTCCTCAGGATCCAATGGAATAGCTCTGAATCCAACAGAGACATTTCTTTTTAGTTAATTTAAGGGTCAGCTTCTGTGGGCTCTTGGATTCAATGCCTGAGTAACATCCTTCTCCCCCTGGCTGCAGGGATGCTCCTGTGATCCAAACCCTTTCCCAAATTTTCTTTGTGCTACACCTCCCTTGTGCCACAGAAACAAGCAGTGCAATTTCTGCTGGTTTCCAGAGATTTATTTCCCAGGGCAGCAGCAAGGGAAGGGTCCAGCTGGTCACTCTTGGCCAGACTAAACCATCTTCAAACAGGAACTGTTCATGAAGGCAGAATCAACAAAATCTCAGATCACTGCACTGATTTAGTGCATCTGGGTGCTCTCAGCTCCTTCCTGACATCTGTCACTCACCCTCCCTGCATAAAGAGGCTGCACAATCCAAGGGACTGAGAAAGGAAGGATATCAGAAATGTGCTTTAAGTTGACTCAGTGTTTGAGAGGCTTTGCTGCAATCATTTGAAGACCAAAGGATTACAGAGGGTGCTGTGCACAATCCTAAACTGACTTTCCCACTGCTCCTTCCAGCCCTGTACCCTGTGTCCATGCAGTGCATTTAAGGGTGCTGGGAGGTGCTGGATCACCATCCCAAGCAGTTTTACTGACCCAGGGGTACAAGGAATACTCCTGTTCTGTCCTTGTGCTTCAGCTCCAGTTCAGCAAGGCAGCACCAAGCCCACCCTGCCCTCAGGAATAATGCCAGGCTGGCAGGGATGAAGAGGTGGATGATTCTAGACACAAAATCTTTCCAGAACAACACATCAGCACTCCTTCAGGAGCTGGTCATGCACTTTTCAGCCTGGGAAAAAAAACCACTCCATGTCTCATCCTCTCCACCAGTCATAACATGAATTATCATCTTTATTAAGATGACATATTGGAAACCAGGGGAAGAGATTTGGTTATCTTAGCAGGATCCAGCTCTAAAATCATCCCAAAGCCCATCAGTTCCAGAGGCTGTGGCAGCCTCACCAGAGCTGATGTGCCTTCAGGACCAAAGGAAGCAGAACAAGACCCCACCATCAACACCAAACTCAACTCAGTGTGGAGGGAAGAGACTCAGTTGTGTGGAGATGCTTCCCTTCTCTCTGCTCTGAGGTACAAGCAGGTGAAAAGCACTGAGGAAGGGAGAAGCCACTCCTGATAAAGGGCTGCATGTTGGGTGACAGGTCTGCACACCAGGACATCTCACCCTGCCAGGATCTGACCCAGCTGAAACTTCCCCATTGCTTATGGCCAGGTTAGAGAGGGGTCACTGTCCCTTCAGAGACAGGTTAGCAGGACTGAGAAAGAACAATATGCACCCAAAAAGTCAGGCTGTTCTACACCTCCTTCAGTTCCTTTCCAGTTGGTTTGTTGAGATGCAGGAGCACTAAGTAATATGTTATGATATTTAAGGGATTTTTCAAAATGCTAACTTATTGTCTGACACTGAATGGACAGTCCAGGCAATTCTGCACTGGTGCTCACTCTGAAGTCAGTGTTCTGCCAGGGTTGTGCCAGTTGTGTACAGTACAGTACAGTACAGAGCTCCCATTGTGGATAAAAGCCATGGTGTGTACACCTAACATAATTCATATTTAGAGATTAGATATAAAACATTCATATTTATGTATGTATTGTTTATAATTTGCAGTTTCATGGGAAAGGATACAATTCACCTCAAAACAAAAGTGTTAGCACTCTGTTAGTAGTGTTGTATTTATGGGCTTCACATATATTTGCAGATCCTCCTATTCTGAAGGAAAACCCATAGCATTTTTATATGGAGAAATGCACGGTTTATCAAAAGATCGTTTTGGATAAGAGGAGAAAATTTACAATGTGTTTTTTTGCCAAAAGTAATATAAACATCTCATTTTACCCCCACAAAATTCAAACCCAAAGAATTTATATCAATGCAGCATCTCATTCTGCTGTTGTTTGTCACAGTAGTAAGTCAGTAGTAGAGTCTGGAGGATCAGGCTCACAGTGTCAAACTGGAAATGGTGCCACAGGAGAAGTTTATCAAGTACATTTTGTGTTAGAAGCTGGGCTAAGGGGACTCATTCATTCCTGCTCATAAAAGCAATGTTGCACTATAACTTGTCTATAGGAGGGACTGGGTTCAGTTAGATTAAAAGCATAAAAAACCCAGAAAGATTCACACTGGTGAGAAACAATAGATAAAACAGACAGGACTTGGGACAGCCAAGGAAGCCCCAAGAATGTGGTGGATAATTGGGGTGTCTTGAACCAAACCACAGCACCTCCACACCAGTGCAGGAGAGTATTGTCTGTATGAAGTCACTTGAAGCTGTTAAACTTCTATAAAGCAAAACAGGTCCAAATATCAATGTTCACACTGGGTGACACCAGAGGAATCTCCCAAACAGTCAGAGTGTGGATATTCCAGCTGGCTTCCACGCCTGGAAAAAATAAAAGATAAATATCCTTAGCCAGGCCCTTCCTGTTTAGAGGATCATTCTGAATTTGTCCCAAGTTTTTTAAGATATGAAAGCACACACTGCAGCCTCCTTCCTCCCCACTTGACAGCACTTTATCACCAATTCCATTTCAGGGCTATTTGATGTTAAATTGATGACCACAAGCCTGAAAGTGTGGGGGGCAACCTCACACCCCAGGCTCATGTCCTCATCATGCTGACAACGAAGTTGATTCTTCTCTTACCTTTGCAAGTCAGCCAAAATTGCCAATAAATTACCTGACACTACTTCTAGTTCAGGTGTTAATCCCTGCAGCCAGGATTTAAAGTGCTACTGCCGTGATATTTGCATCTCTAAAAGGCAGAATTTGCAAAAATCTGAAAATGCAAGGCCTTGGAAAGCCTGTGAGGGTGTGCTGGACACATTACCAACAGAGATAGCTTTACAAATGTACAAATGAGAAACACAATTCAAATTTTGTAAAGTTTTGGGAATTTGAGTTCTAGCACAAGGGCCTTATCCCCCAAACATATCCCATACCCAAAACTTCTTTGCACTGAGTATTAAGTAGGACACTTGTCCATAACCTTTGATTTAACACTAGAGTGTTAAATATCAGTCTTGGTTTTTGGCACAAGATACTTGGTAAAAGCTCAGCACATTTCTTGGCTGTCTGTCCTAAATGCCCATGAAGATCCTCAGCCAACAGTCAAGTGCTTCCTGAAAATTAACAATACTCCTCTACATGCTAATTCCCCTGGTGTCATGTGTATGTTTCTAGCTGGTTCTCTCAGTCTCAAGCAGCAGCCAATGATAACATACACTGGCTTGGAGCCATTGTCTTCTTTCTAAACTTATTGTGACTGCAAAACATCAAGAGGTGTCTCCCAAAGGAAAACAGCAAACCTTGCTGAGAACTCCCTGATAACATCTATCCTTGTAAACAGCACTGCACTTCCTAAAACACAAACTCACTCCACACAATACTCAAAAGAGAAAATTTTGTTATCCCTGATTTCATCAGGAAATAAATTCTGTATTTGTTCAGCTGGCACATAGCCAGATTAAAAAAATATATCCAGGCCAGATTCGACAGCCAAGCTTGGTATATGGCATCTCCAGCAATTTTTCTGCATCAATAAAATTTTGGTTTACTGATGCTGAGCAGATAATGGGAGGTTTGTTTGGTTTTGTTGGGGTTTTTTGGGGTTTTTTTTGGGAGGAGGGGTGAGAGGGGGATTCTAT
The DNA here is from genome assembly GCA_013400635.1 of Hypocryptadius cinnamomeus. Lineage (NCBI taxonomy): Eukaryota > Metazoa > Chordata > Aves > Passeriformes > Zosteropidae > Hypocryptadius > Hypocryptadius cinnamomeus. The sequence goes on along the minus strand of VYZP01065586.1, from coordinate 24,915 downwards.
CTGTTAAAATCCTGAATAATTTTTCCCGTAATTTATTCTCTTTACCATTAGCAATTCCCCCATTCTTCTCCTATTAGCAATGAAATCCCCCATAAATACATTTCTGGGCAATTAATTCCCATGTATAATCATGCTATCAGTTGTTTCTCCAAGGGAATATTATTGTTTAACCTTTGATACTGTCTCTGCAGCTTGTCTCAAAAGGATGTTTGACTTGGCAATAAATTACTGTAGTTATTCTCCTTTAAGAAGATTTATTATTGAACAAAAATAATACATTTTAAGACTTTTTTTTTTTTTTAACCAGAGTAAAACAGTTGCAACCAAACAATCCCACTCTGGATGAGTCTCTTCCTGCACTACAAATCCGCTTCTTGGGATACTGACTCCCCACACAAACCATAGCAAGCCATGTGCCACAAAAGCAGGCTCCTGTGCTTCATTCTTGCCCAAAACTTTCTCTGCAAATCCTCAGAGCCTTCTTGCAGCCCTGACAACAGGCAATTCCTCTGTTCCTCCGGTTCCATTGAGCCAGGAATGGGAGTGAGGTGACACACAGACTCCAGGTCTCTTCAGCAGGCTGAACCCGAGTTTATTACAAACCCATTATTTTATACATCATTCCAGTACAGGTGGACCTGATTGGTCATTTAATCAACACCCCATTAGACAACTGGCTAATTACATCCTTTGGTAAACATCTTATGAGAAAACAACTGTTCAAAGCACCAGCTGCAAGATTGTTTTAATTCTTTCTCTCAGCCTTCTCAAAACTCCCCAGAACAATTCCTGGGAAAGTTTATCTGGCTTTCTCTCTCCGACCAGACTGTCACATCCACACCTCTTGCAGCTCACCTTTTGGAATTTCCACTTTGCTCCCTGTGCACTTCAGTTCTTTCAGCATCAGTCAAGGAGTACAAGGTACAAGGAGCCTTGGCAGGAAGAAGCCATCAGAACTGTGGGTCATACAGCCCTGGCTCCAGCAGGATATTCCCAATAAACAGGGCAGCTACAGCCCGCTGGAGTCAGCTCCTGGCAGCCCCAGCAATCGGGGAATAACCGGGATTTCCCCAGGAGCAGGGGTCGCTGCGGTGGCTGTGTCTGAGGCTCTGCGGACCCCTGTGACAAGTGACACATTTCTCCTCTCTCTCTCTCTGTGCAGCAATTGCCTCGAACCAGAGCAGCGCTTCCAGCGCCTTGCCGAGCCCCGGGGAGCACGGCGGTGACAGCAGCCTGCTGGTGTCCCCGCTGCTGGTGGCAGGGGTGGTGATCGGGCTGGTGCTGCTCCTGTCCTGTGCCACCATCGTGGTGGGCAGCCTGCGCAGGGACAGCCGCGCCCGCCAGCCCCGCCCGGGCACGGCGGCTGCGGACGGTAAGGGGCACCGGGAATGCCTGACGGGAACGGGCCAGGGGTGGGGAATGGCACCGGGTAATGCATCGGTCACGGCAGCTTGGCAGGGCAACGGCAGCCTGTGCTGGGTGCCCACATGGCTGATGGTTAACAGAACCGCCCGGTGCTGACTGAGCAGCTTATTTCCCTCGGTGTGGGACAAGATTTATTCTCTGTTGCGTTTTCACATCCCCCTGTTTCTAGGGATCACTGAAATTTCTTCCAATCACTGGGCAAATGCAGTTTATCTGAGTGCAAAAGTGAATATTTGCCTGGAAACAGAACAACAGGGCACCCAGATATCATTAAACTGTCACCATCATTAATAGTGTCATTGATGACATCTGTGTCACCACAGCCATCATCGTTAGAGACTCAAAAAGGTGCCAATTCCTACCTCCTAACCGAAATAAAACCCATGAAACAAAAACCAACACATAACAAAAGCCTTAAAGATAATTTGGGAATATCAAGGAGTTCATTTTAGAGTAGTGTTTTCAGCCATTTTGGGCTTTGCTTTGTCAAGGAAATGACAGAAGATTATTTCTATTTAAGGAAAAAAAAAAACAGATTTAAAAGTTACTATGTAATTCTTCAGACAGTAAAAATTCCAGTGATAAATGGTGGAATATCAACAACCACGTCCTCTGTGAGCAGGCTCCTCTACCTGCAGCTTGTTATCAGTGCAGTTCTGTGCATATCATTGAGGGGTTTTTATTTATATAGAAAAGCCAATAATAGTGAGCCACATAAAAATGCATTGGCTTAAATGTTGTTTTCACTGAGGTAAATTAAGTATCCATTGAAGTCAATTGAACTTCTTTTAGTTATTTGGACCAGGAATTTTATGTTTAAACTAAACAAATCTTCTAGGATCAGTTTGTCCCCTTGAAGCAAGGAATAATTTCTTTTTTGGCTTTTCCAGAAATATTTATCCAGATAAGTGAATAACATCTATATTTTGGGAATAAAATTTAGAGTCCAAAAGAATTGAAATGCAAACTCCCATGGCAACCTACAGAGGGAAAATAAAAACAAAATTCAAAAAACTATTGCAGTAATATCAATTTTCCTAATTTTCAGCAGCTACATTAAGGATTAAATAGTTACACCCAAACTGGAGTTACTGTTTGACCCAATATTTTGGCATGATAAAATACTAACCATTAAGCTTTAATCACTGTGTTTAAATCTATTACTTTGACAGTTTCAACTCCTTGAAAAAACCTAGAACCAGGCAAAAACAAAAAGGAAAATTTTCAAACTCCAGGTTAGATACAACAATGCTAGAGAAATGGAAAAGAAAAGCATATTTGGGGAGATATGCAAAAGAATAATCCTAAACTAAATTGTGCCACACTGCATTACATGGACACACACATACACTAATTAGCCTCTAACACAGAAAATAGCACTAAACTCTTAATATTTGTGGAGCTGGGAAGCTCTCGCATGGAAGCATTAAGAAATCCCTGGAGCAGGCAGCAGGATGATTTTTCTGTGCTATTTTCCAGCTTTTCCCATTTTTGTCAGTGTTTATTGAGAGCAGGATTTTCTCAGCAATCAAACCCCTGCCCCTCCTGCTACAGCCCTCCCAGAATGGACAAACTTCCCACGGATGCAACTGCTGGAATTGCAGTTACCCCACAAACATCTGAAGCTGCACATGGTAGAACCCACACTCCTTTTCAGCCTTTGAGGCCCAAGAAAAGCTTTGGAACTTCCAACTGCATTGTAGGGCAGCACTAAAGGCACAGTCCCTGTGCCACAGCCTGCAACACCACAGTTCACCTACAGATGGGCTTCATTTACTCTTAAAGAAATAAGAATATCCTGTGAAAGCTGATTGTTCCAAAATACCCACAACTCCTCTGCCTCAGAAAGGGTTTGTTTTCTGATTTGTGGCAGTGTTATAAATGAGTGACAGAGCATCCAGCACGGAGGGGAAGAGCAGCCAATATAAATTCTTGTTTTGCAGCTCCAGATGGTTTCTCCCACGGCGGCTCCTCTGCAGAGCTGAGATCCACCTGCAGCGAGGAGTTCCCCCCAGCCTGTGATTTTGACTCCTACCTGGATATACTTTCCCAGGTGAACATCATGTATCCTGATCCACCTCCATGGTAAGCACTTGCCTGACACTCTCAGGGTTACAGTCCTGCACTGCCAAAGCCCACTGCAAAAATTCAGCTCACACAAACTCTGAATACAGACAGACCTTGTTTAGTTTGAGTGTAAGTTCAAGTTTTCCTTAGCAGAATACAGTTTTACTAAATAAAGATGTGGACAGGAATTTTCATTCAGTGATATTCACATTAAAATTTATCATAGTGATAACATACTAATGAGACACACAAGTAGAATTACTTAAAATCATCTTTCTTTGAAAGAAATGCATTTACAAGTCAAAGTTTCAAAGTCAAAAAAACATACTTTTTCCAAGAACTTCCAAGTTACTTTTATTACTGACCTTGAGAGTGTTCAGATCAGAGGAAACAGAAAAACAAAATTGCAGAAATCATACAGCAGCTCCTAAATTGTGTGCCCACATTCCCAGGGTACAGGAACAGCCTTGTGAGCCACAGGAGCTGCACTTTGGGCCATGGGCGTCTCCTTCATGTGCCTCAGGCCCCTTGATGTCCAGAAATGAGGGAATTCAGTTACTCCTCCAATGAACCAACAGGAATCATTTTAAGCAGAACATCACTTCAAGCTTTCTGTACTGCTGTGTCTTACAAACAGCAAACAGAGGTTGGACAGCCATGCCCCCCTGTCTTTTTCTTTGTTTTCTTCCTTCTAAGCAGACTCTTTTTGAGTTAAAGCACTATAAGACCAGCCCTTTTCTGACTGTGGTATAGAGCAGCTCAGCACTAGGAGCACACCAGACATGGATCTTGGCTTTGTTTATTCTGTGCATGTTCTACAAGCAGCAGTTATGTATTACCAGCTCATCCTATACAACTAATGGGCTTTTAGGGATTGTGTAAATATTTTAGCAGAAACCTCACACGTGAAAAATTACTGAGCCTGGCATCTAAATGTGTATAATTTCATATAAATCCACTTAGGAATTTAGACTGGATTTTGGGCCCACACCCACGAGTCTTTCCTAATAAAAGGCAGCCAGCTGACACGCAAGCAAGACTCTGAGTGGGCAGCTGGCCAGATTCCTGAGAACAAACTGACAATATAGTTCTTTAGCAGACAGATCATCAAAGATTATGCCAAAGGATGCTTCTATTTCCAGTTGGAAACAGACACAGAGAAGGTTTTTCCATTTCTATGGAGTTGTGTTTGAAGGATATGAGTGACACAGGACAGCACAGATTATCCACAGTTTGCAGTAAATTCTGCAGTGGCTCTGTAACAAGCCTGGCAAGGGTTAATTATCTTGTGTCCTACCTGTTCTCAGAATATTCTGGGACACATAAAGGTGTCCAGCCACTGCCTCCTCCAGGTTCCCTGCTGGGCTGAGTGGACTGTGTCCCTGAGGATCCCCTCTGCCCACACTGGAAAACACTGCTCATCCCAGTAATTACAGCCCTGCATCACAGGTCCAAGGTAAAGATTACTGTGAATGGTTTGGCTGCTTTCTCACTGCCATTGCAGTTAAATATTTTAGAAAAAAGTGGCTTTGGCAAATCATCAAAATCTTAGTAAATTTTATATCTTAGCAACACAACTTGGGGAACTTCAGGGAAAGCAGATGGCTGAAAGCAAAGCTACATGGAGACTTTCAAACTGGCTATTAATGCACTCTCCAGACCATTGTAACTGTTCACAAAAGCACTGGGTGAGAGGCACTGTCTGAATTTCTGCATTATGTAAAGCCTGAAAAATTCCTGTACATCTCCCTTTACATTCTCCTGCATGGCATAACACTGCAGTGTCTGTTTTAAATTAGTAGAGCATGGAAATTATTTGAAAGCTGACTGTCAGACATGGCCTGGAAGCAGAAACAAGACTTGCCTGACCTTGTGCATTTAAAATATCAACTCCCTGGGGTCAATCTCATTGCATATGATAATATTTTGAAGAGTAGGTTTACTGAAACATAGCACTGCCTAAATGAATGTAATTCCTCCTCCTAATTCCTGGAGGGCAAGATGTAATTTAAAGCTAAACTAGCATGGCCAAAAGCTAATGCAGCTGTGGCATCAGCAGAACAGAAATGAAGAGCAGCAAGGAAAGCAACTGCACTGGTAAATAACTCTTAAAAATCTTTGAGAGAGTTAAAAGCAGTGGGTGCTGCCAGGATAATTTCTTTTATCCACCTGGTGCTGCAAGGCCACCTGCATTCCAGCACCCAGACAGGAGTGTGCAGCTCCTCACACCACTCCTGCCAGACCACACACTGAAATGGTTTCAGGAGAAAGCACAACACCTTTATTTGGCCAAGGGGTGGTTAGTTACATTTTATAGCTGAGCTTTAAACCACAAAATGAGTGGAAAAGGGATTTAAAGGGAAGGCTGATGAAACACAGAGCCAGTCCCCACGTCTGTGGCTGAGGGAGAGCTCCCTGCTCAGGCCTCCCCACTCCCAACTCTCCAGCTGGAAGTCCAATAACTGTTTATACAAAGCACTAATTATAGAAAAAATGTTATTGGTAAATTAATCTATGAAAAATGCCTTGGGATGTTAGTATTTGCTCTGATCTCTGAATCACAAGTTTCATTTGTGACTCAATCTGATTATCCCCACAGACACTTCCACTAACCCCTTTCTTGCATTAGATTTAGAGGGATACCAGGCATGGATTTTTGTCATTAGCTTCCTGTAGTTGCAGGGTGGTTACAGAGAAGCCATTTGGTCAATTTGTTTTGACAGCCCAAAATATACAGTGCTGCTATCTATAAACATCCCTTTAGGACAGTTAATGGCTTTTTAATGAATCTCAGATCTGTGCTAGCATCTGTCACATTGATTTTACATGAGGTGTAGATGGGAAATATAAAAACAAAATACAGGGGGTGTGAACCAAACAGTTTCAGAATATGAGGGGTTTGTATTTCAGAGCATATTTCTGATATGTACAGATACTGGCAGCAGGGCTGGAAGTTAATGTTTCATAGTCTGTGTCACAGACATGGCAAAGCCTTTGTTTCTAAGAAACTCAGTGTGAGAAAGATGATCCAAGTGATCTCCCATCAATTCTAAACCACAGAATTCTAATCTCTCCAAATGAGCAAACTGAACACATCCAGCCAGGACAGAAGACAAGCACAATCTCCCTGCCACATCTTACCTATCATCGTGGTCAAGGCTTGGAAAGAAACACTGGAAAGCCTGTAAATCCAATATCTGCCATTTTGTTCAACAGTCACTGTGCTGGTGGGAGTAAAATCACACTGTTGACAGTGTGGGGATGAAACCTTTATGGACAGAAACCACGAGCTCACATTCACTGTGCTGAGTTCTCTGTAACACACACTTCTAGTGAGCATTGCTCATTATCTTCTTACAAATGTAGTAAGAAAGCTGGTTAAAAATAAGTTGAGTTCACATGTTTGAAGTGGATTGAATTACAGTACCAACCAAAGTCCAAGTAAATTAAAAACTATTACATTTTCTTTAGGAGAGACAGTAAAATCCAAGCAATGAGGAGATTTCACAGCAGTAAAGGAATTTTATCAACTTCTCACCTTGTGGCCAGGGAAAATGCATCTCACCCCACTGCATACGTGCTTTTTCACTCCTTAGTGATTGGATATTAATGGTATGTACAGAGCTTTAGGCAACCAAGATGATTGCCTTTTGCATCTGAGACTGGTGAGCGTCTGACACAGAACATCCCTGAGGAATGACTGCTCAGGAGGATGCAGGGATTTACCCTCAGGAATGGTTTTATTGGGAGCCACAGAAGTCCTCTCCAAACTTCACACTGAATGTTCCCCACAGGGCACATGAAGTGAAAACCATTCAGCCCCCTCTATCCCAGCATTCATATTAAATCACATTGTGTGAGGGTTTGTTTGTGGGTTCACTCCTCCTCAGCTGGTCACCCTGCCTAATCTACGTAGGAGCTATTCTAGAGAAAATTGTCTTATTTAGACTTGATAAATCCCAGTATTCTCAATAACCATGTTCTGCCTGCATTGTTTAAATGGGCAAATCAATTTAAAAATTACTTTTAAATGGCAAAAGGAAATGCTCCTGTCTTAAAGTCAGACACTAATTTCCCTTTAAATATATATTTTTAAAAGCCTACTTAAGGGACTTTCTTTTTTAAGACATTCTTTTCCATCCCCCAGTTCTGAGGATGCAAGTTAGCCAAGCCAGCCTCCTGGATTTTCTTGAAAGGCAGAATTAGGCTTGAAGGGAACTGACATAAAAACTTGCTATATTGTGCTGTATTCCTTTGCCAAGGCTGTTTTCCTGAGAGCAAAAGCTGAGGAGCTTTTGCCACATTACAGTGACAGCTGGCAAAGCATGAGATGGACATTTGGGGTTAAGTTCAGCTCTTACTTCAATACCCCCACTGAGATTTTCAGTTAGTAAGGTAAAAAATGCCACTGGAAATATGACAGGTTTATAATTCCATTAGGTATCATGACATGAGCTAAAACTCTCAATTCCTTTAACTCCAAATTCCAAACACTAAAGCCCCTCCCTTCACATCCCAGTGCTATTCCTCATCAGTATCAGGGATAGAAACAAGCAAATTCCTAATTATTTTGGCAAACTTCTTATTTCAAGCTTAACTTTGTTTACAGCCAATTTATGAGCATTTCTTTCTGTGGCATTTCCATTCCTCTTAATTATCCACACCTTTCTCTTTTTTCTTGTCTTTGTAGTCAAAAATGCTCTCACACCTCAGCTTGTGTATTGGGAGACTGGGGCACAAAATTCCCTTTACTTTCTGTCATCAAAAATATCTGTGGGCACCTTCTGACCAGCCTCTCTTTACACCTGCCCCAGTTCCCCTCTGCAGGTGTAAATTATTGCTGCATAAAAAACCACCCTGCAGCAGTGACAGCAGCAACACCTGATGGAAGGGAAGCACCAAGGATTTCTAACCAGAAATCTACAGTGCCATGCAGAGCAACCACAACTTAAAGCTGCCAAATACTTGATAACATACTTTAAAAACAAAGAGTATTTTTCTCTGATTTCCCAGTTGCATATTGCAGCCAGTATTTCCTTCACCTGCTCAGAATCCATTCCTGGAATAATTACAGCAAAGCCCTTTCTTGGAATATGATCCTAAAATTTGTCAAATGGAAAACTTCCTCAAACATCAGCAGGTTCTGGTGACATGCAAGAATTTGAGGTGGTGTTCAGAATCCTGTTTGTGGATTAACTCCATGGCTTGGGAAGCTACACATTTTTATTTAACTGATTCTTGTTACTCAATCAGTGCCCAGCATCCTTTACTGTGTAATGGTTACAGAAATCCAGAGACAAACACTGCTGGTGGCCAAGGAGTTCTTACTATGTATAAAATTAATGCCAGGCTGAATTGTATCATATGAAACCTTCATCCTAGAATGACTTGTTTTATTTAAAAATTTATTTCAATTGTTTAAAGTTGCACAATTATGATGAAACTGCATTATATTGGTTCCAAATGTTATATATGTTTTCATGAAAACAGTTTACACTTAGTTTAATTTTTCCTCTGGAATATTTATCCATCAAAGTCATAACTTCCTCAAGATTATCTTGACACAGAGTGCAGAACAGAGATGCAACCTTTTAGTGCTCATTAACACAAACATTCCTATTGTACTTCTGAGGAACTGGAAATTCCAGAAATAACTACGGACAGAAAAAAAGACAGAAAAAACCTAAATTCCACCTTTCCTGTCTCTTCAATAGTTAATTAAACCCTAGATGTTTACTTGAATAATACCTTGGGTTACATTTTTTACTGTTTAAAAACATTAAAATAAATATGTAAATAAATATAGATATAATTAGAATCTCAAATGGAAAGTGTCAGGATCAAAAATAAACCTAGGAAAATTCCTAGCTCCTGACAATGTCATTAGAGAAGCAGTTCTGTCAAAACTGATATATTTCCCCATGGTAATAATAAATCACCAAAGAAAATATGTATTCTAGGAAGACACACCTCAAAGGACACGTGGACAGATTTCCAGGCTGCTCTCCTACCAGCCTGGCTGTGAGCAAATTGTGCTATCACAGAAGGCAAGTTCAGCATCATCAGCTCAACTGCCTACATGGGTTCAAACTCATCATTATTTTTTTCATCTGAACCTTCTTGCAGAGAGTTACAGCACAATTGTTCTAATTTCAGCTTTCTGTTAAGTAACATCATCATGGAAACATCATTTGTGCTGTTTCATCACAGCTCCAGCCTGCCAGCACACAGATGTTCCAGATTCAGGGGCTCTGCTTGCCATTTTCAAAAGAACACAAAATGGAAACAGTGCAACAGGAGCAACTTTAGCAGAGTTAGAACATACAACAAATGAACAAAGTGAACCACGAGACATCTACTGCACAAACAATTCTTCATTCCCAGCTCTGCCTTTTTTCACTTCTTGTTGTTTGCATCTTAAAAAGTTCTGTCAGCAGAACCTTCTTCCTGCCCCAAAGAGGGGCTCCTAATTTATGAATGACAGCCAGTTAAGGAAGCTCTTTGGGGTTTCCCTGGCAATAAACCCATCCTAATACTTACTGCAATGAGACCCAACAAATTCCCCAAGTTATTGCCCCTCCTGCCAAGCTCTGAGTCAGCAAGGTCATCTTGGAGAGCTGCTGCCATTTTTGAGCACCATTCCCCTCTGCAGATCCCATTTACCTGCAGTGGGATGCTCACAGACATCAGCCTCCCTTGCTTTTCCCAGGGAAATTATCCCTTAAAAACTCAATAGTGTGTCTAACCACAGCAGTGCAGGTATTGTAACAAAAACAAGGCCCAAAGCCATGCAGACAGCAGCACATTTCATGGTCAGTAACCCCTTCCTTCTCCTCACTGCCTGCTGATACTGCACCTCCAGATAATACAAGTTTCAGAAAGCAGTGGATTAAAGTGGATTCACTACAAGTACTGCAGCCAAGGACTTTTTCAGGGCTGGTATCCACAAGATGCAGTGTAATGAGTTTCTGTGCTCCATTCTTTATGTTATGGTAAGCATTTGCTTTCCTGTCTAAAAGGATTTTCCTGTGACTGCTGTAGTGAACTTCAAGCCTGAGCTACTTTTTACATGTCCAATATCTTCACAGAAGTGAATCTGACAGATAAAATATAACTGTTGTGGTGAGTTTTGTAAAAGATGAACAAGTATTTTTGTTTTTCCACTTCATGGTCCTGCATTTTCCGTTGCAAAACATGTATATATGTAAATGTATATATACAAACATATAAATACACCTATACACACACATATGGATGTACACACACATATTGCACACCCTTTGTGGGTATCACTCCCTTAGCAGTTCTGAGGTTGCAATTTGATGATTTGTGAGCTGCAGTCTCAGACCTCCCCCCTTCCTCTGTCTCTCCCATTTCCACTTTCCTGGTGTTCCTGGTTCCCCCCAGCTAAACTGGGAGCTTCTGACTGAGGCAGCCAAACCAGGAGAAATCTGGCCCAGAAAAAACTCACACATAAAATACCAGGTAAAAACCAAACCAAAACAAACCTCCCAGCCTCCCCCCCACCACCACCCCCAAATCTTTTCGCCTGTTTAGCTCCAGATTGGGGATCAAGTTCTGGCTTTATTTTAAAATTACAGTAAGGCTTTAGTCCAGCATCACTCACACAATACTTGCTAATCACCTGCAAGAAATTTTTGCTATTGAAATTTTTTCTAAGTAATCCTCCAAATCTTTTGAGGAATGGCTTTCCAGCCACCACCATACAGTGGATGCCTGTCCAACTCAGCATTATTTCTTACAATACTTGCTTAGTTTCTCTAATAAAAAAGATCTTGTAAAGTCATACAAGTTTACATATTAAAGTCTCCTTGAAGGAGGACTGTAAAATAAAGTTCATGCTTGTAGAGTTGATAATGCATTATTTATCCTACAGGAATGCCTCTATAACAGCAGTCAGAAAGCACAACCAAAATACTAAAGCTGCTAAACAGAGGGGGGGAAAAATCACACTACAAAACAAACAAACAAAGAAAAACAAAAACCCCAAACACAAAAAACCCAACCAAAATACATTTTAAAAAACACACAAAACACTTAGAAACAAAGTTAAAGTCTCTTTTATGACCTTAATTCATGTCCATTCTGCCCTCACCAGAGAGTGCTAGGAACCTTATCTGCAGAAACAGAGCAGGAGCTGTTTGCAATGTCAGCTCTAGAAGCAAAGATCCCATGCACAGAAAAGAACACAGGAAATGAACATCAAGATCATAAACTGATAATGAAATTCAAAAAGTTATTTTAAAAAACCAAAACCCGCAACTATTTTAATTATTTGTAATTCTCTCCATGGCCACAACAATCTGTAGGCACAGCTGTGAAGCTGCCAAAAAGCTGTTTAATTGAAAGTCTGGCATGTGTTTTTTACTACCTTACTCAAGTTTTAAAATGTGATCTTAATTGCCAAAAATGAGGGGGAAGAACATGACTTGCTTTTGGAGAAAAAGAGATAATTATTTTTATCCTATGTATGAAGGATAAAATGCCCCAACACAAATACATTGATATTTGGAACTAAACATTAAAATGCCAACTCCTCAATACCATAACTCCTACCATTTACTTAACCCTTCAAAGTCTCCTTCCTAAGGGATCTTTTTCCCTGTTTATCCCAGCCAGCAGTTCAGTTCTGCAAAGCTGAGCTGTGGTCCAGGAAAGGCATTAAATCAAACCCAAGGCAGAGGAATCATCTGCAGATAATCAGGTAACAGCAGCAAGAAACACTTCCCACTGTGCCCATTTCTCCTTAGGTCAGTGGCAGATTTCCCAGAAGCAGGAGACAGAGAAGCTTCTTCCCTTTTGTTCCTTGGTGGAAGGATTCCCAATTTTCCCCCTTGAAAGTCCCAGTGCTGTGGACTTTTCTGAATGGAGCCTTTTCCCCCGTGCTAACAGGCCCAGTAAGTGCTCTCTGTTAGCCTGATTAAGTCAGTCAAAACCTGAGGAGAGATTTTAAATAAATTCACCGGGCTTTGGGTCAGCAAAATGTAAATTAAGTAAAGATGCAGCTCATAGGAATCCTGCAAGAAGTGGCTGTTTCTTTACCCTCATGGAGCTCGAGGAGAGTGGAGGACATCAGGTCCTCAATCTCTGAGTGAGGTCTAAGAACTTTTCAAAGACTACCATGTATGTTTGAAAGCTTCAGTGTGTTCGGTAGAGGCTGGAGTGACATCTTTTCCACATGCTGTACAAAAACCAACAGTTCTACTTCCTAACATGCTGGGACTTTTCTGAAATATCTAGCAGCCCTATTCAGGGTTTTTAGAACAGACTTGGGTTCTTAAATATTATTTTCTGATGCGGAAATTGAAATTTTCTAGTCTAAATTTAAAGTCATTGTCCTGATGAATATAAAAGTAAGATGAAATGGAGGTAAAAATAAAAACACCCATGGATATTTGAGTTTAGTTACGTAGCACTCTGATTTCACTTTCTTACCTCTCCCTTCTCCAAGAACCTTTTCCATCACCCAGACTGGGCTTTGGGAGCTTGGTGTAGCCTGGCAGTAACACAGGTACAGGGGCACAGTGTGTGCCTGCAGTCTGCTGAGAAGACACATGCTCAATATCCCAATTTTCAGGAAATATCCCAGATCTTAATTGCTCTGCAGTTAGTATAGCTGAGGAAATAAGTTCTTAATTTGTCTGGCTCCAGCAGAAATGTTTTTCAGGTTAACTCAGTAGAGAAAGGGTTCTTTGGTTGGGTTTTTTTTTTTTGGGTTTTTTTTTGATAGGAAACATTTCCTTCTTCAGGATTGGAGTTTAAATGATGCTGGAATGGTTAAACAGCAGCCACAAAGCAGATCTAACTTTTAAGATCATGTGTTGTGACTCTTTAGGGCTCTTGCCTGTAGCCAGGGAGCACAGAGCAGAGCGAGGAGGGAACATTTCCCTGGCTGAGCCTGGTGGCACAGGCAGAACCACAGAGCCTGGGTGCTCCCCATGGAACCCCCAACCCACCTGCCCTGTTCCTGCTCTTTGGGAGGAACACGGCGGGCACTGTGCCCAGTCCCAGCGTGACCAGCCCCAGTCTGTCCAGGCTATCCAGCTCAGCCCCTGGCAGCACTCACCTCCCACCCACACTGCCCACCCAGGGCCGCTGGCTGAGCTCCAGGGACTGCAGCCAGGGCAGCACAGAGAGATGTCTGCTGGAGACTCCATCACAGCTCTCCGTGCCTCCTTTCACAACTGAAACAGCAACACCACTTCCTCTCCCCGCAGGCTTTTCTAACCTGGCTCTCACAGGCAGGTGAGAGCAGGAATGAGCCCTGGCTGCACTGCACTCATGGTGACTGTGCCCACCCAGGATTATCTCTGGGTGGTTTTAAGTGCTATATTCTTGTGTCTGACACGGCAGGGTCAGCAGGGATGTGGGCTGAGGAACAAAACACCAGACACTCGTTTTCTTCTCACTTTACCTGCTTCTGTTATGCTGAAGTAACGTACCGTGACATTTTTTCCCAGGAATTCAATGAATATTTCTTTTTTTCTTTCAGCTATGACGAATGCGTGGGGCCAGGAGCAACACAAATATATATTCCCACAGACGATCCCCCCCCATATTCCCTCACGGACCCTTGCCAAAGAAACGGAATACCTAGAAACACCTGTAGCGGCGCGGAGGAGGCAGCAGCCGCCGCCGGGGGCGCAGGCCGGGCCGCACACGCTGCAGGGAGGCTGCGGGACTGGCGGCAGCCCGGCCCCGGCCTGGCGCGGAGCTGCGAGCGGGACAGCGGCGTGTGAGACAGGAGCATCCTCCCGCTGCCCATCGGACCCCAGAGCACGGCAACCAAAGTGGCTCTTCCCTTCCATTCTTCTGAAGAGCTCAGACCAATAGGAGAATAAAGCCTCTGGAAGTTTTACCGATTTTATATCTTTCAACAGTGATTTTTTTTTTTTTTACAGTGAATTTTGCAAGTTTACGTGAATTTCCCTGTTTGTGCTTCAGTGTTCCACGGCATCACACAGCATAAAAGAGCAGGAGAGACAAGCAGTGCATCTGACCTTTCTGAAGCATTGCAGAACCCACTGAAATTAGGCACTCATAATGAAGATAGATGTTATCCAGTCAAGCCTACTTGTTGATTTTACGATACTTTGCATGTTTTAGAACAGAAGGAAAAAGAAGAGCCTTTTGTTGTCATTGTAAGTGTCACTAGTACAGCTCATTCAGTGTATTGACAACAAAACATTTTTAAATAACTCTTTGTCTGTGTGTTTCAGTAGGCAAAGCACTGCCTAAAAAAAAAAAAAATTAAAAAAAGATATTATTTTCAGTACCATGTAGAACCAAAGAAAAAAATAATAATATTTTAATATTCACATTATTCTTTTGGTGCCAGGCTTTCCAGGCCATTGCAAATCCTGTTGCAAGTGTTCCTCAAAAGACACCACCCGCAGGTGCTGGAGGTGGCAGTGGGTCCCAGCGCAGCCGGCTTTGACAGGAGCTGCAGCACAGCCGTGCAGGCTGGAGCTGCGCGTCCTTCCCGGCCTTGCTGCAGCCACGGGAAGGCACAGCAGTCCTGGAGGATGCTGCAGGCCGGCTCCCACTCACGGCTGCGTTTCCAGGCACAATCCAGTCTCTTTCTCCATAAGGAGCGCGGGTGTTCCCGTGTGCCCACAGTGCCCTCTGGGAGCTGTGCGGGTGCGGTGCGGGCTCGCTGCGCTGGGCACAGTAACCGAGCCTCAGGGGCCTCGGAGCGTTCCCAGCTTTAGAGAAGGGACCAGGAAAGGACCCCAGCGAGTGAGCCCAGGACACCGGGATGGCAGTCCGTGGGTCCCCAGCCGGTGTGCCAGGGCAGTGGGAGCTCAGCTCGGGCACAGCAGGGCACAGCAGCACCTCGTCCCCAGGGCCGGCCGGGGCTGCACTCGCCGGAGCCTCCCCTGCACCAGCCCGGCCAGAGGAGACCGAGTGTGGCACCGAGGGGCTCCCAGAACGGGCACTGGCTGTGGGGCGGGCAGGGCAGCGGGCACCCAGCCCCTCATGGGCACCCCTTGCTCCTTTTCCCCTCCCGGGAGCCGCTGGGCACAGCTCCCAGGGCTGGATCTGTGTTTGAAACACAACGCATCCCCCGGGCTTCGGTCTGCTCACCCCGCCTGGGGACGATACACGTGCGGGACAGGAAGATCTGCTTCCCCCACTTCCTTTGTATGGCCCAGCAAAAAAAATGCTGCAAGATTCAGGCTAGAGGCCAGTCCTGACATCCAACAGCAGGCGGCCAAGGATGTTTCCGTCTATTGCCTGAAACAAACGAAGCTGGGATCACTTCTGCCTGGAAAGTCCCATTCCTCATCTGAAATAGTCCCGTTCCTCATCAGAAATAGTCCCGTTCCTCATCTGAAATAGTCCCATTCCTCGTCTGAAATAGTCCCGTGCCTCATCTGAAAGCTTCTGTGTGTCTGGCCTAGGACACACAACCCACAAGAGAGCAAGGAGAACTCAAGCCTTTGCTTTCCTTGGGACTTTCCCATGGAAAACTTCTTTGCTGTGTTGTTTTGAAATGTGTTGCTGCAGGAAATGCACTCTGCATCTTTAAGTACTTTTTAAGTTCTGTGTCTAATGGAAAACCCCAGGGTGAGTCTGGGTGCTAGCAGGAAGCAGAACTGACTGCCAGCACATCAACAGCAGGGATGGAGCTCCAGCCAGCCCTTGGGGCACCCACAAGCCTGGGCTCCATCTGGGACCAGGGACAGGAGCCAAGGAGCTGTGGCAGGGGAGCAGAGTTACCACAGGCTCAGCTCCAGGAAATTTCTTAGAGGCATTTTCATTAAAATACAAAAAAAAAAAAAATAATAAAAAGCTTTTTACACAGAGAAAATGGATTTCATTTTCTATCCCCACTAAAGGATATGTAAAGCTGAGTATAGTAGATATATAATGGTGTTTAAAAGGAAGCAGCATCCAAATTATTAAAATTGCACTTGGATTTTCTGTAAATACTAAATAATTTTCAACTGTAATCATCATTCAACACTCCAAAAATTGACACAATTATAATTAATACTTAGATGGGAAGTAATGATATGGTTCTCACTTCTATATAAATTATACCATTACTGAGTCATATGCACATGAGGAGATATAAGGTAAGCATGCAGTTTTTGCTAAGTAGATGACAATAATATGTCTTTTGCTAAAATGAGACAATTCTTTTGCAGTTCAGCAAGATTTTCAATATTCTCAGTATACCCAAAAGAACAAAAACTCACCATTTTGCACTGCAGAACTGCTGGCAGGAGTTTCTAGAAGGTAAGGCTCTATTTCACATTTGTGTTTTTAACAGAGAGAACTGCTCCTCTCCATAAAGTATTCATTTCAACAGTTTGGTGGTTTGCAAAGCACCCTGCAATGAGAGAAACAACCCTGTACCCCACCTCAGAGGGGCCAGAGAGGCACAGCAGTGCCCCAGTCAGGTTCAGTGGCAGAGAGGGAAGCACGGGGTGGTCTGTGCAGAACGGGACCGGCTGTCAGGGCTGGCTCTGCCTGCAGCCCCTGCAGAGCTGCTCCTGCCCTGCAACGGGGCCACGCTCTGGGACCGGCTTCCCTCAGGCTGCTCCTGGGGAGGGCCGGGGAATCTCATGAACCCACACCAGAAGGGAAAGGGGATTTCTTTCCCCTGAAAGTGAGGCTCTTCCAGGTAACATGACCAAGCTGCAGGCTCTTCTGCAGACAGGCACAGAGGGCTTCTCACACGTGGCAGACAAGTCCCTACCCCGTTACTGAGGCTCAGTTTCTCTGCACGTGGGAAACCCTTTGGTTTGGCTTTTCACCTTTTCAACAGGGATTTCCTGCCCTTCCACCAACTCTGAAACTGTGATTTACAAAACAAGCTGACTTTAAGTAGACTTCTGATGAGAATGGGAGGTTTACATATTACCTCGTGTTAGCAAAAATGCATCGGTAAAATTGTAGAAAACTAATCCAAGTCTTTCTTTCTTTCTTCCTTCAGTAACAGTGAAGTGTCCCTGGCACTGTGCTCTGGGTTTGGCAGCGTTTCTTACACACATCTGCCTGCTCCCTCTGGTGGCGTGGACCACTCCATAAAATCCTGTCATCCTGTTACCACAGAATAATCCAAATAATCCCAGCTGCGCTGTCACACGGCTGTGGGAGCCAACCAAAACATCCACATCCAACTGTAGCATTTTTCTGAATACCTGGCTTATGTGATTCATTACAAACACATATAATTAAAAAACAAACTGTGAATTGAAGGCAGAGCGTGCTTCCTTCTGTGGTAATTTACCACCATCACTTGCAGGACTGGTTTAGCATTTTCTGCTCTTGTTAATCTTTCTAACTGAGTGAAATCCAACAAAGCTGGGGGAGGGGGGGGGCGGGTGTGAAGCTTATAAATCCAGACAGCGCTAGAAAGAAAAAAATTAGCTGTAAAACACTACAGAGAGACGTTTGCAGCTCTGAAGCTGCTCCAACAGCTTCCAATGCTGCTACTGCAGGTGTTGAAATTCCTTGTAATGATGCAGTAAGGACATGCTTTCATTTCTTGAAAATATTGCAGATCTTGGATAAATCTCAGCAAAGTTGGCAGAGTGATGTTGCTCTTGAGAAATTCATCTCCTGCTATCAGATATTGTCCTAAACTCTTGCATAATTCTAATAGCAGTGCTAAAACCCAGGCTTAACACAGGCCTTTGCTTTATTACGTGGGTAAAATCAGAAAGAAAACTGGACATGCTATTTCTTGCTACACGATAACAACCCTGTATTTCTGTAGTCTCTCTTCTGCTTCAATTTTTAGTATACTGATCTTATACAGAACTTTTAGTAAAGAACACACACATATTTGGGTTGGCTTCTGTGCTTTTTATTTTACATCTCTGGGACCATCCACGACTGAGCAACTGCTGAGGAAGCAACTCTGTGCTTCAGTCACTTACATTTGGATTTTACCTTTGTCAGAGGCCACAGGAACAAGCACTGGAGCAGTCAGGTCCCTCCTGCTCTGGGAGACAAGTCAGTGTCCAAGCTCAAGAAGGACAGAGTCAAATTACCAAAGTCAGGACACTGAAAATGGCAACGTATCACCAAGGGAAAATATGAAAAGCCAGGAAATAATAGGCCAATCACCCCAGAAGAATTCAAACAGATAATTTTTTAGCACAGCAAGGTGAGTAAAGATATATTTCTTGAATGGAAACCACATCCAACTGATCTAAGTGGTCTTGGTACAATCTGACAAATTATTCTCTTCCTTACACTACAGAAACAATTTCTACATGAAATTATGGCCATAGACTTCTGTGAAATAAAATAATAACCATCGTATGAGAGAATATTTTTGAATTTGTGAAACCACACAGGAGCACAACATCATGACGGCCACAGGTGGTGACTTGAAAATTCAGATTCCAAAAATCCAGGTTAGAAAAGCACCTGGATCACAGGTGTGTTTTCCAGCTGCTGGATCCAACCTCCATTGAACCCCAGTGCAGGGCACTTGTCACCCCACAGCAGGCACAAACCTCTCCCAGCTACAGAGGTTCAGAGAGGACTAATCAACACAAAGTGATGCCATTTGTGACCGATGACTGCTGATTCCTCTGTTAAAATGTGCAAACAGTGTAAACTTTTGCTGACCAGGGAGCTTTTGGTGGGTCACCAGGAGCTCCCTGCAAACCAGGTTAACGTACAGAAACACCGCCTGGCGGTGTGAGAATTGGCGCCGCGCACCGGGGAGCCACCGACATCCCGGGACACCCTGGGGCATCCTGAGAGACACCCGGGACACCCTGACCCATGCCCGGGGCATCCCCCCCGCCCTCACCGCACCTGCCCTCACCGCACCTGCCCTCACCGCCCCTCGGGCCCCCCGCGCGCCGCCCGAGCCCTCACGGCCCTCCCGCCTTTCACTTTCGATTCGCGGGGCTCCGCCCCCCCGCCCTGACTGACAAGCAGGAGAACCAATGGCTGTCCGGCGCGCGGGCGGTGCCGGCCAATGGCGGCGCGGGGCGGGCCCGCGGCGGGCCCGGCGCCATGGCGGAGCCGGCGCTGCTGAGGGAGTACGTGTCGCACCTGG
>VYZP01065581.1:2844-17870 GCA_013400635.1 Hypocryptadius cinnamomeus | reverse complement strand
CATTTGATGAGAAAATGGGAAGAAACATCTGGAGCTGAGTGTGAATTTGAAGGTACAACCTGAAAATTCCCCTGTTGGCTCATTACACCCATTATCTGTCTTCATTTGCTGCCCTTTCTCAGCTGCATCATCCACTATTTCCTTCTGGACTGCTGTTATTCTCTGCTTCATTGGCTGCTAATGAGTTGAGATACAGAACAGCATGTCTTTTTTTCTTTATTCTTTCCTAACGTTTACTGAGGGGCTGGAGGCTTGATTCATTTATTTATTTATTTTCCCTTCATTATTTGAGAGGGAGAACCAGAGAGAGGGAGGTGGATGCATCCAGCTCAACACTCATGCATTTGACTGTGCTTCTAATAGAACTTTTGGTGGCAATGAAAATTACCTTGATTCTTTTAAATCTTAAAATCTATTTGCTTCTCCCTCCAATGAATCTTTTTTATGCAGAGCTGTATTATATACAGTTTCATGATTTAAGAATGATAATGAAGGTAAATGGAACTGTTCACTTTCAATCCCTATTCTGATCTTGACTAGTATGGAGAACAGTAATTCACAACTTCTTTGTGTGTCCATTTCCAGGCTAGCATTTTAGTTATTCTTAAAAAAAGGTATTTGGGAGAGGATTCTAGATTCTATATAAATGTAAGTCTTAATGTTCTGGTGGTTTGAATTTTACTCTTTGCTCTTTGTTTTTATTTATATTTTTTTCCTTCCCAATTTGTTTCTCAAGACAGATAAAAAAGGAAGAAAGCAATTTTGAAGTGTGTCCTGTCTTCTAGTCTCTCCAAAATGAAAATCTCAATAAGGAAATAAATTTTTACTGAGTTGATTGGACTCTTTCTGCAGTTCAGTTGGTTCCTGTAGGTTCTACCAAAATGATTCCTTAACTGGAAGCCTTGGTAATTCCCAGCAACGACAAAATCATCAATGTGTAAAGGTAATTAATTTTTTAAACTATATAATTATATGATTGACCCTTCAAATAATCTGCAATTAACATTGACATTTCCTGGCTGGCATTGCAATTTGTGAAGTGTGTTTAAAGGTACCCCCATCCCCAGGTTATGAACCACACCAGCCTTTCAAAATTCGTCAGCAAAACTGACTTTTTCTGTGAATGCTTTTTTTATTCTCTTCACGTAGTTTTGGAACCACTTGCAAATTTCTCCTCAGGTAAATAATTTATGGGTACATTTTTCCCTTCTATCCTTAAACTTCATAATGGGATTAAATCGTTTTTGGAACTCAGGCTTTCTCGTGAAAGTTAATATTTATTACTTTCTATTCCCTGCGTAGGAAGTGATGACATGTAGATTCTATGGGGATTATTTATCCACGTATTTTAATTTATATTTTGCTTTCCAGTAGTTGTGCATAGATGTAAATGTAAACCCAAACTTTGAAGGTGTCATATAATTGCATAAAATAACAATTTCTGAGTCTGAGTGTGTTTTATTCCAAGCTTTTGGCAACTCCCAGTGCTGCATGCAAATATATTTATGCAAATCTCTCTGTCATCAGGCTAGGAACCAAGCTCTGTATCAAAAGAGAATCTGTGATGTAAAATTCACCTTTAGGTAGAAAAACAGCATTTCTATTCACACCTGAAATTGGTCTTTTTTTATAGGTTTTATAGCCAATGAAGTACTGTACTGTGTTTACGTCTTCCAAAAAAATAATGTGGGAAGGACTCGTCCAAGGTATGACAGCCTTGACCTGAACTTTATGACACATGGTCACAATGAGATTTCTACTCTCCTTTATTTGAGGTGCATTAAAAAAAAAAATACAAGTACAATGTTGCAGCAGAACCCAGATGGCAAAGGAGCAGAACTTGGACTTGGAGATCGTGGAGAGGAACTTTGAGAAACTTCTTCTTCCCCAGGTAGTAGCAAAATTTCTTTCATGAAAGACAAAAGAAATGAGGCAGAGAAGTCACTAACGAGAACAGATTTGACAGAGGTGTGAAATTGAGTTAAAATAAATCGAATAAAATCTGAACGTGAATACTAAGAAATAGGAAATTGTTATCATGGTGTCTGCTTAATTTACAGACTGAGGTATAGATGTGCAGCAGATCAGAAAAGGAGTTGTCTGGAAAAAATATGAAAGGCCAGGCTCAATAAAATATTTCAGAGGTAAAGTTTGAAATAATCATATTAAACCAAGCTGAAATGCCTTTAAATCTCTAAATAAAATGTATTTGCATAAAAATATGAGGAATAGTGTGCTGTGCTTCCATGGGCTTATCTAAATCTAACACATGTAAGCCCAGTTTAGAACTGTGTGCTTTTGACATCTGTACTTTTTATATCTCGTCAGATTACTGGGAATGCAAATAAATAAATCCGTGTGCTTCTCAGAATAAAAGAATCAGCGAATTCAAAGATCACTGATTTGCCATTAATTCGTAATGACTCCACAGAGTGCAGTGCAGGATTTATCAGGGACGTGTCCTGCACTGGTGGTGAGCTCTGGATGCCTCACAGAGAAGGAAAACAATGAAAATGATTGCCTTGGGGAAATTATTCCTTTATTCTCTGCTTCCTTTTCAGGACTATGCACAAAGCTATTTACTCAATAATAGTGGAACACAGTTTGGAATGTTCTGATGTTCCTATGAAAATTAGAAGTTTAAATAAGAGGAAGGAAAAAAAAAAAATCTGTGTAGGCCTTCCTTTAAGTAGAATTTATGTTTCATTTTACTTTAATTCTGCCAGTTGCAATTTGTAATCAGCCTGTGGCTGTGCTGACAGGTCATGGCTGGATGCTTTCTCCAGAGCAGAGGGAAGCAAATATGGGACATGCTACAGCTAAAACAATAAAAATCCTCTCTAGGTCAGTCTGAGACAACTTTCAGAAATATCTAAAAGAAACTTATTACTCATTACCCAACAACAGACAGCAGTGAGCTTAAAACATTATAGCTGAATATTAAAACTTAGCAGAATTTCAGTAATACAGTGTGATAATTTTCCATCCCATTTGCCATCAATTTTCCTTTATTTAATAAACAATGCTACAATTCTGGCTTGTGTTTAGGATTTATGAGTTTGCTGTTTTTTCTAAGAGGACATCCAACAAATTTTGACACAACCTTTTGACGCCCGCTGGTGAGAATGAAGATTAAAGTGGCTTTACAGAAAAGATTTAATTTGAATTTATACACTACAGTGCATGCATGGAAGTAGCTACAAATGTCTTTGACTGTCCATAAATATGAACTGAAATTGAGGTTAATTTTTGTGAAATTTTTGAAAAGAAAGGTCCATCAAGTATCCTCTATGTCTATAGAAAAGACTCCAAAAAAGAAAGAATGAGCCTCATAAGCCGTTTGGAAAGAGGAGAGTTCATCAAAAATGTGGGAGGATTATTAAAGCCATTGTGGTTAATTTGTTAAGTGGGAACATGAGTGGAAGGAAGCTATTTAAAGCAGGGATGATTGCCACTCTATTACAG
Source organism: Hypocryptadius cinnamomeus (assembly GCA_013400635.1). Classification (NCBI taxonomy): domain Eukaryota; kingdom Metazoa; phylum Chordata; class Aves; order Passeriformes; family Zosteropidae; genus Hypocryptadius; species Hypocryptadius cinnamomeus. Next base: position 14,405 of record VYZP01065581.1, on the reverse strand, counting down.
AGCTCCTCAGAAGAAGGCACACGGGTTTAGGGATTCCCCCCAGTTCATCTGTGTCTCACTCTCCCAGTTATGGCTGAGATTGGCACCAAAATCCCACCCAAATCTGTTTGTAAGGTGGAAACGAAGGGAAAAGGAGCTAATGAAGGGCGTTTGGGCTGCTAGCAAGCACCAGGAGATGCAGATGAGAGGAGAGGATGTGTTTCATGTTGTTCAAAGCAGCCCAGATCTCTGTTTAGATGGGAGAGCCTCAGTTCTGCTTCCTGCCCTTGATAAGAGAGGAGCTCTTTGCTACCATGAAAATTTAATTAAAAAGCCCCTCTCAGCCTGAAAGGAAAAGTTTTTGCATGAAGTTCCTTGCCTTCTCCAGTGCTGGGTTTGTGGCCATGAGAGATAAGTCATTACACAAGATCAGCTTCACCGTCATGGTTCTGCTCATGGAGATAAAATTAAAAGTCCAATTAAACACAGCCAGGAGGCAGGAAAGAAGTGAAATAATTATCTTAGACTTCCTGTGCTTTCTAACTGAAATAAAAGAATGCACTGAGATTATCAATAATCTACCTAAAGTCAGTATATTAACAAAAGGAAGGAGATATAACCCCTTAGAAAGCAAACTCAGAGGAAAAAAAATACCCAAAGGCATTAATGATAAGTTTTTCTACAGGAGAAGAAGGAGCAGTTTAACTTCTCTGCACATTATTTTATCTCTCAGTCAAAGAACAGGTAATTAAACCAGTGTCTTCCACTCTGTTCAGATTTCCTTCAGCAATGTGTATTAATGTGTTAAAAACAGTACTTTGCCTTGTCTCACTTGGAGAGTGAGCAGATGGTTTCAAATAGATAGTTTCAAACTTAAAGAATAATGGAATATAAAATTCTGAAAAAAATAAAAATACATTTCAACCTGGCTTACCAATGTGTTTGGAAACATTCACTTCAATAAGAAATATATATCACTCAGTAAGAGAGAGCTGCAGGTAATAATAGAAGTTAGTACGTCATAAATATAACAGTAGTCAAAAAAAGAAATATATTTTTTCCCAATCATAGAATCACTGCGGGTAACTTCTTTAAATCTGATTGTATATTTTAAAAAATTAATTGTCTTTGATTTTTTGTTTGGTCTAAGAAAATTTTGTAACTTTTATCTCCCTGGCTAGGTATAAAACAACTTTCTTCAAAAACATGTCTGCTTTAATTTTAAAGCTTTCCTGACTTTCTTGAATGCTATTCATATCTGCTAGGCTTACCTAGATAAATCAAATAAATAAGAATTCTATTTCCTTTCCAGATAAACTTGCTTTTGAATGGAAGCAGTTTTCATGTTTTTTATGTATAAGTCTTAAAATTCTCTCATCTTAACTAGATCTCTGCAATGATTGTTTGTATACAGACAAGAGTATATTTAAAACCCATTCAAACACTTCTGAAGGAAACTTTTATAATTTAATGTATTTTAGAAACACTGCATTTTGCAACGTGGTAGAAAAATGCAATAGGGAGGCAGGTAAAAGCTCAGACATTAAAGATAAGAAACTACTGTAGATTGATATTGATGAAATAAATACTAGACATTGGAGAAGTTTAAATTTTTTAGGGTTTTTCTCTTTGTATTTAAAGTTAATTAATTGTCACTTGGAAAACTAGATTTATTTCCTAGTCTGCTGCTCATTGCTTAACTTCCTTGTAAGAAAAAAAAAATTTTCATGCTATTCTTTAAAAAAATTGAACCAGATAATTTCTTCTGTAACAAGTTCACTCCTGTATTCAGAGTCAGGTCTCTCCTGTGGAACTTTTTGGGTTGGTTTCCCAACAGCCACAAAAGGCTGAAAGTTTCTTCTTTTGTTCTAAAAGGGTTGTGGTTCATTTGTTTAAAAATGTCAGCAGTCTAAAGTAGCAAATGAATTTAAGCTTCTAAAAATGCAGCATTGCTTAAAAGCAAGTGGCCTTAGAGAAAGCTTTGGATGGTCTTTTGGAAGCTCAGTCTCTTGAAGTTTTTTATTTTAAAAAGACATTTTACATTCATTCAGCCTCAGTTAATGGAATTTGTTTGGTTTTGCTTTTCCCAGTTAAATTTACAATCTGTGAGCTTTTAAATACTTATGGAAACACTTTTATTTTGTTTTTCCACATTATCTCACTCTGTATTTTATTATCTCTGGACCTCAGCATTGTCACCTCTGTGTCACTTAAAGGCTTCCACTGAGTCCCAGGTCAGGCTCTTGACCCAGCCCTGGATCTTCCTGCTTCCCATGGAGTTGTCATCATGAGGCTCATTTCAATTTTCACAGATCTCACTGTTAATTAACTCTGAAATTCAGAGCACTGAAGCCTTTTATTTTCATATGCAGAAGGGAACACTCTCGTCACTATTTATCCTGGAAAATGAACAACTCTGAAAAAAGAGCCTAAGCAGCCAAAAATAATCTATATAAAATATGCATTGAGTCAGGAGAGGGAAGAAAATCAATAGAGTTCTTATAAATTCTGCTAGCCCAAGGGCATCAGTGACTTGCAGTGTAAGCCAGCATATTAAGTGCTTTGTTTTGACAATTTACTTATAAATATATTTCTATTATCTCATCCCTAGTGAAAGAGACCTGAACACTCCAGCTTGGGCATGTGGATCTCTCCTTTAACCTCCACCTGTTGTAGAGGTCCAAACCTGTGGCTGCTTCATCAATGCCTGCTTGCAGCATCTCTGATTTGCTGCAAATGTGAAGGTACTTCTATGCAGGTGACATCAAAGTTATGGTAAATTGAGGTATGAGAAATAGAAGAGAAAATAATTAAAAATCAAATATAGTTTGTTCCAAAAAATGGCGCCAACAGATTTTGCACTCGAAATCAAGATTTCAAGCCTGAAGTGAGCTGTTTTATAACCACTAAAGTATGTATTCCTAGTTAGCACACAGAAACATGGTTAAAAACCACTGATTAAACTGTGTTTTCACAGCAATTAATTCAGTGTTTGTGTCTACAAAAAGATGTGAATTTGATGGGTTTTCATCAAGCTCCAGGAGACACATTTTATTTTTTCCAAGAAAAGTTACAGTTATGCCTTTCAAATCAGGAATTTTTTTTCCATCTTTTGATCCCATTTATCTGTTTGTCAGCCATAGTTTCTAAACTATAAAACACAGTTTTAGGAAGGAAGAAAACAATGTTTGCTCATATTTGCAGACAATTTTCAAAGCAGCCACAGCTTCAGCTTTTCATATGGAGTGGCTGTACTTCAGTGGAATAAAACAGCAAATAGCCATAAAAAAAAAAAACTATAAAAGCAAATAGCCCACACAATCAAATAGGAAGTGGGGCTGGCAGTTGTGTTGATGGCTTTTGGATAGCTCTGTTTGATCAGCCAGCCCCTGCCTTCAGCAAGGCAAAGCAGAGCCAAGGAACAGTTTGGGCTGAAAGGGCCTTTAAAGCCCACCCAGTGCCACCCCTGCCATGGGCAGGGACACCTTCCACTGTCCCAGGCTGCTCCAAGCCCTTTCCAACCTGGCCTTGGGCACTGCCAGGGATCCAGGGACAGCCACAGCTGCTCTGGGCAGCCACCACCCTGAGCTTGGCCTTCTCCAGCTCCACCAGGTTTGCCCAGTCCCACCTCTGCACCCTGTCCAGGTCCCTTGGGATCCATCCCTTCCCACCCCACCCAGCCTGGGGCTGCTGCTGAGGGCTCCACCCCACTGTCCCTGTCACCAATGGCTCCATCCCCCTGTCCCTGTCACCAAGGGCTCCACCCCACTGTCCCTGTTACTGCCACCAATGGCTCCTGTCCCTATTCTCAATAGCTTCATCCCCCTGTCCCTGTCCCTGTCACCAGCGGCTCCATCCCACTGACACTGACACCAGTGGCTCCATCCCTCGTCCCTGTCACAAAAAGAGATGTTAAATGTGTCTGTACGTGTGTCTCTCTGTGCCTTCAGCACAAACAGCTCATTGCAGACGGTCTGGCTTGATGATCAGGGTATCAGAAATCCTTTAATTGTACATTAATTTACAGTGTCAGCCTGTCAGTGTTGTCTGTGTCACCACCAACACTTCCCGAGGTTTGCCAGCAGCAGTGGGCCTGCTGCTGTGCTCATTTACCTCAGCAGCCTTCATCTCACTGAGAAAAACTTCAGAAAAAGTGATTTATTTTGCCATGTCTTGCTTCCACTAATAAAATAATTAAAAAGTCCAGGTTAACTTAGAATTTCATGATGAACACAGTTGGGCATTCTTGTGTCAAATCCATTTTGACTAGTTTTACAGTTATGCCCTTTGTATTCATGAATATATAAATTTACAAATACATCTAAAATAGTTATAAAAATAACTATATATAGATATATACATTTGTAAATTTTCTTTCTTTACACATTTGTGAAGTTTATTGATACAAGAAGCCAACTGTTGTTCAGCCAGGAGTGGCCACTCTTCAGTACCTGTGCTGTGATGCCACACTGCAATTCAGAGGTTTTTCTCTGGCTCAAAACTTCTATATTAATACAATTCCTCTATCTGAAGTTTCAATCTAGGGAAAAGCACCACTGAAGGTGTAACTGCATCCCTCATTTTAACCTTTCCTAGGGAGTTCCTTTTCTGCTTACATTCACTCTGGTTCTGGGAGGAGCTCTGGAGCTCTTTGGGGTGATGCACAGGTGGGAGTGAATAACAAAAGGATGTGATTTATGTTTGCTGCTTGGAGCCAGAGTGACTCTGAACAGCAGCACATTGAAATGACAGGGAAATGTACAATTGGCTCTCGTCAAGCAGCGGGGCTGGGTGGGAAGCTGACAAGGCATAAACTGTGAAGTGTTATCCCTTTTAACCAATATAGCACTGTAATGCTGTATATGTACATAATGTACATTGATACAACACAAAGGATAACACAGCCTTCCAGGAAGGGAAGCTGCAAGAATTATGTAGAATTTTTGGACATTAATCCTACTTTTCTGTTACAAACTTTACTGGATTATTTTGCTTTAATGACTAGAGAGTTTGAACTAAACTTTTCTGGACAAAGAGTTATAGAGATTAATAAGGAAAAAATAATTTAGAAATTGTATGCTTAAGTATTGTTGCAACCATTGTATTAGTATTCAGCCTGTGGAGCAGAAAATAAATTCATTCAAAATGCTTTTAGGTTGAGCCTGTCAGAAAAGCCACAGGAAGCCAGGAACCAATATCCCTTTAAAATACATATCCTTTCAAATTTAGTAAAGGCAAAAACTCTACATATAAAGACATGTGAAGACAGTAAAATTTGAATTATTTATGAGGATTAAATTAATAAAGCTTTAATTCTGAAGTAATGGATCAAACTTAAGAGATATTATTAGACTAAGAGCATTGGTTCTTGATTTTTTCCAAGTGCCATATGTTCTCCATGATGTAATTAAACACCTAACTTATGATTTTGTACAGTGTGTTTTCATATTGCTCATTTGTTGCTGCATGTGTGTTATGTGGGATTTTAACAGGTCTTGCTGGACACTGATCACACTTAATGGTGAAAATGATGAGCTGGAGAACCAAAAACTGAGAAAAAGAGACATTTTTAAGATCACATTGAGTCTGCAGCTCATAGCAGTACAGGGCTCACCGTGGTGGGTAACTGCAGGAGCTGGGGGTATTTTGGAGGTGCATTGTGAGAAATGTTTTCAATATACAGCTATTTTTTAAAAGAAAGTTTTATATGTTGTTTATTATGCAAATTAAAAAAGGAATTACACATAAAAGATTCATCAAAATTTAAGCAATTTATAAACAAGTAAATATTTACCTAAGGAAATTGTCTCTTGTGTGTGCTATATGCAGTGGAATAGAACAATTAAGGTTTGTAGATTTTATAAGTTTTTAATAGTTAAAAAGAATAGTAGGAGGTGGTAAAAATAATTAGGAAAATAATAACCAATTTTGAGTATTTGTCCCCAATTTCTTTTACTGCAGCACACATTTCAGCCTCAGCTGCCAAGCTTAATGGCCAAGCCTACTGGTTTTAATCACAACTTAAATTCTGACTTATTAAAGTCCTTCCAGCTTTACACAATAACCTTTAATCATTAAAATTTAGTTCACTGCTTTCTGTTAACAGAAGTTTGTTTTCAGTATATAATCAGCACGTGCTGGATGTGAATATGTAGAAATTCTTTTTTTTAACAGGAATGTGTCTTAGCAACCATGTCCCCTTGATTCCTTTGGGCACACCGGGGAAAGAAATTAAAGTTTCTTTTCTAATTAACATAATGCAGTTAGTCCAGATTGACGAAGGGGTGGCTGTACATCTGTGACTGAGGGAATAAACCAAATATGTCAATTTGGATAAAAAAGCAAACATTCCCTGTTCAGCACAGAATTTCAGATTAATTGTCAGTACAATAATTATGGAAGTGTAATTAATGTTTAGGCTCGGAAGTCGCTTGAGTAACAAGAATGCCCAAACACAAATCTGTGGTGTTGTCAACATCTCTGCAAGTGCAAGAATTTTCAGGGTGCTGTTACATATAATTAAGTCAGCAAGCTGCCTGCTTATCAGCTAAATAAAATGATTAATGGGTATGACCCTGGTAGATTTTTGACAGCCATCTCTTGTGAGTGTAACAAGGCTGCTCTGTGGGCAGGGGGATTTTGATTGCACGTTGTGTTGGCAGTTGTGCCTTTGCTTTCACCTTGCTATGCAGGCATCTTCTCCATCTCAGGCTCACAACTTCAGCTGAAAAGGCAGTTGTTAAAATGACCATAATTAGATATGTTCTTAGTGCAATTATGTTTTGCAGAGTGAACTCAAACTCCAATTTTTAATAATTTTTTTCCTCCAGATTGAATTTGTACCCTGCAAGAATTTCAGTTCCAGGTTTTATTTCCATTGTTTGCTTTTAAAAACACAAAATATGTTATTTCAATTTTGTTGAAATAATATTTAACCTTGGGACAGAAGATTTTCATTAATTTGCTCATAAATCACATTTGTTAAAAGTGAGATTGGGAGAAGTAAAGAGAAAGGATGCAGCTGGGGATTCCACTCTGTGGGAGCACAGCTGAGGAGCATTTCTGAAGAGGAGTATTGCAAATTGAAGGAAATGAAAGAGTCTGAATCATCCAGGCACACTCACAGAGCTCAAGAGGAATGTGCAGTGTTTTTTGTTTCATTGTAAATCCAGCATACAAGGAATAAAACTTTGGAAGACCAGAAATCTTGAGAGAAAAAAGTTATGCCTATTCTGTTTGAAATGCAACTTGCATTTATCTTTAGACATTGTTTTTTTTTTTTTAATGAGTGTTACAGAGATGAAAGCCGAAGACTCAGAAATATGAAAATGTGAAATAAATTACACTAATTGAATCTTATTTTTCCCTTTCAGAGACTGTCTTTAGTCCACATGTCAACCACAATTAGGTCCTCTAGAATCCAAGAACTTCCTTTTGAATGTTCCACTTTGATCAGCTCCCAGCCAAGTGTTTCACTGGATGTAAAAGACTTCAGCTGGGCTGGAGAGTCAGCCTCACTCTGCAGCTCTCAAGGGAGGCCCAGAAAATCTTCCTGTGCTTGAAGTTTCCTTCACTGGCCACAGCACAATCTACAGCCCACCAGTCCATGTGCTCTGCAGGGCAGGAGGGTACCAGGTTACATTTCATTTTGTGTCTAAATTGTGAATTTTTACTCTGAAATGTTGGCCTTGCTTTAGCAAAACTGTTTTGTGTTTTCAAATTTGGAAAGTTTAAGTATTGAACAGCTCCCATGTATGGTTTGACAGTAATTTCCCAAGAATGAATAGAAAAACAGTGACTTTGGGCTGTTGAACTTTGCCCTACTGTAGGAAATTTGAGAGAGAGGCAGATGCTGCATTGGTTTAACAAGTGGTGATTTTGGTAAGGTGTTGAGTGGTTTTTTTATTGCTTTTCTATTGCTTATTCTGCCCTTCTAGACCAACCTTTTCTGACACTTGAGGTCTTGTGCTGGTCCTGTAGGAAAGAGCATCCTGAGATGTCCCTCTAAAGGACAGGTGGAGATAAAGATGCCCTGATGCTGCTGGAGCTGGGGCCATCACAGTTAGGAAGAAGGTTTGGAGGTTCACTCTAAATTTCATTGAATGCAGTGCAGAGGGCACAGCTTCAGGGAGAAAGACACAACACAAAAAAATATTTGGATTCTTTCTTTTCAGTTTGTAAACTCTGTTTCTTTAGACATTATTCAAATATTTGCATGAGAGCCATAGATAGCATTCAGCCAGAATTAGAGAAGGTGTTGATGCCTCTGAAAGAGCTCAGTTGCTGTGGTCCTTCTCAGCATGAGCAGAGAAATTCCATCTGTGAATCTTCCCAAACAATCCTTTCATTCACATCTAAGAGCCTGAATCACTTCTCCTTGCATTTCACATTTGAAATGTGAACTGAAATGTGTTCCTGTAGATAATAAACAGTAACAATGAACGCTATAAATAATTTAGCTGGCAATTCCAACAGATTTGTTCCTGGAAGCAAAGGTGATGTAAGGATATGCCAGTTGAGATAAGCTATAGGAACACCCACACCTGGTTGAGTTAACTTCATCATATTGCCAAGAATAACTCAGGAAGTGCTTTGTCCCTTCCTAAAGAAAGCTGCATTCTTGACTGCACAAGCAATTGTACAAATGCATTTAATCTTTTATTCATGTGGTGGCTGGGTGTCAAATGCTGTCTTTCAGATCCCTGGGAAGCTGTTTAGGACATTCCACTCTGTCATTTATATGTCACTTTAGCCCCAGATTACTTTGAATATGTTTGTTTGTTTGTTTTATCCTAACAGCATTACTTCCAAGATGTTTAAGTTTCTATCTCCCTGTCTATTGTTTTCCTAAAATGCCATGTGTCAATGTAGAGATGGTGCTAAATTCCCACCCATTAATACACACAGATATACTTTCCTTCCTGGCAGGTGTTCTCAGAAGGATGCCTGTTATTGCAATTGCCCCCAAAATATAACAAAGAATAACCTGGTAAACAGCAATCAAAATGTTGAAATATATCTAGAAGAGTTTGCCAAAAAATTTTTTTTAATAAGCTTTATATGCCAAGCATATACAGTGAAATTAGAAATTCATAGAAAAATTTATAGATAGAAAAAACTCTTTACAGTCCTAATTTAGCTTTTTTTGCACATATTCAGCACCATTTATTATTGTATTTTCTACTTTTAAACCTTACCAGGCTATGCAGTTCACACTTTGAAACAGCATAGCACAAAATTCTAAAAATAACATTAACAACATAGCAGTACTAATTTAAGGATATTAACCATTAATTTCCATGTAATGTACATGATATCTAGTTTGAATTTTTTATTAATGAAAACAGCATTTAAAGGAGCCAGCAAGGAACTGAGCAGTGTTTTCTGAGCTGATGCCAGTCCCCAGTCCAACTGCAATGAGATGACCACATTGTCCTTCCCCTCCATCTGTGTTTCCCCGCAGAAGAAAATAATCCCATTATTATCAGTTAATACTTGCAGTGCAGACAAGCTGCTGACAGAGAGGACCAAAGCCAGGCCATATCTGAGGACTTCTTTTTATTTCATAGCTAGAAAGAACCTGACTGAAACACACCACACCCCCATGTGATTAACACAAAAAGTTTATTTACCAGCTAAGCCTTGTGGGTGATGCTTGGTGTCCCCACCCTCAGGTTGCCCTGGGCATGATGGAGCATGACCTGGTAGATAATAATAACCCAAAGGACAAGAGATAAGAAGTGATAAAGAAGTAGAGACAAGGTTTTTGTGTTTAGCACCTCTTACTGCTTCCAGACTGGAATGGAAAAATTAGATTTTTCTTTTTTTCTAAAAAAAGTAAGAGGTGCTTAAAAGAAAATACAAAATAAAACTGTGAATTAAAAAAAAATCTCCAGATGGTCATTAAATATGTTAAATGGCAGCCTGCTTTCAGCCCACCAGGCACCGAGCTTATTATTCTAATAACGTCTTAAAATGAAAAAGATAAAGTCTTATAAAAAGAGGCTGTTAACTTTGATGGTGCTTAATATAGATAACTTTTAGAATACCCATTAATGTGCAAAGATACAAAACATATATTCAGCACCACAATAGTTCTCTCCTGAAGGACCCTCATGCAGGCACTGCCAGACATTTTCTGTTCTCTCTTGCAGGCAGGTGCTTAAAAAGAGAAAGCTTCAAAGGAAGAAATAGAACACTTAAACCAGTGATTTGCAGAAGAAAAAAATTGAAATTATGAATGTTAAAAATGCTGGAGAGTTGGGAAACCAGAATTTGGAAAGGTAGTCCCATTTGCAGGCTAAGCTTTGCCACACAAAGCATATTACTGCAGACATATGTTATTAAGATTTGATATATATGCCATGTACACATTAATAATATCTGATCACTCAACACAGTAAATTCTTCTCAAATAATGTGCATTTTACAGTCATTTACAAATACATCCAGTTTAAGTGTAGTGGCTTGGAATGGCCATATTAATTTTGGGACAGTTAGATATGTATTTATTGGTTTGATGCTATACAAATAGGTGTTATCAAATTTACTTGATGTTTTCAGAAACTGAAAACAGAGTAAAGTAAATTTACTTTATTTGAGGCATCTGGATGTGCACAGCCTGGGATCCTGGACTGGAAAACCTCCTATTCTAAAAGCCCTCAAGTATTTATAGTATTGTTTCAACTCAAGCCTTATTTTCTGCAAAGCAGTTTTAAGGTACTCAGTTTATATGGAATTCTAATTCCAATGCTAAGACAATACAAGATTACTAAGATGCTTCCAGATTTAGCTGTTTAATAAGATTTTTATATTGTTTTAAGGGTGCTGTATCACTTTTACAGTGTATCCAAAGCAGATTTGCTCATTTCTTTGATTTCACACGCTTGATACGATTGCAAATTCTACATACAACCTTAACAACTAATTCATATTTTTCCCTTTTTGCAGAACGACTTTGCTCTAAAATGTTGAGAAAAGTATTGAATATTGGAGTGGGATTTTTGTATCAGTGTTTCTGTGAAGATCTGTGCTGTGTTTTGGAACCCTGCTCCCCTCCATGCAGCTCAGCCTTGGCAGTGGCAGCGATGCAGAGGCTGAGGAATTGACCCAGCCCAGAGTGTGCACTGTGTCTGTCTGTCCTTCCCACAGGGAGCAGCACGGCTGGAATTCAGTCTGGAATGTGCAGAGGAACCCAAGGAGGCTCTGGGGCCCAAAACCTTCAATAATGATCAGCACAACAGCCCCCAGCTGCAGAACAGCCTTTGATCCATGGTGGACGTGTGTATCAGCTTCTACCAATGCAAATTAGGAAAATTATTGAGTGTTGTCAAGGAAACAAACTTGATCAATGGCTTTCAATGATTATTTCAATCCAGTGGCCACATTCTTTGTTTTCTCTCCTTCCTTCATTCATCTCACACCACCCAGTTGAGCTCCTTGGTGTAAGTGGTCATCCTACAATCATTATTTTTTCTTTTTTTCCCATGAATTTTCAAAATTATGTTAGAATGTAAAAAAAAAAAAAAAAGGGGAAAAAATTAAAAACTTCACTTTAGTGTGGAAAGGCAATTTTTATATCC